>VZRX01001952.1:0-34570 GCA_013398075.1 Notiomystis cincta
AACCAAAACCACTGAAAAAACCCACACTGACAGTAGTATCTCATGTCCAATTAAAAACATTTCTTCCACAATTGGAAACTCTAAGGGAGAGAAAATTCCTACTTTATCCCATAATCCCCTCCTCAAAATGTGTCACCTACAAAATCATGTTAAGTGAGAAGAGAAATCCATCAACTGGCAAATTCAAGTAAGCCAAATAACACAGTAAGAATGGCATTCCAGCAGACTTGTGCCAACTTACCACAGAAACATGTGACACAGAGAACCAAAGACAGGAAGAGTTAGAAGGGGAATGTACATTAAATCAGGAGTCATAAGCAGCAGAACATCTTAGTGACAGAGAGAATGAAGAGGGCTTTTGCCTCCCACTCTAAAAACACTTCTCTACACTTTAGGTAACACTGCACAGAATAAAATGCACCGGTCTGAAAAGGCTCTCATACCTTTGGTGATCGTGGGTCAGGAGGACGGGCATAAAGTTCATCTTCAGCGAGCTGGACTCCTGCAGGAACTGTTTCTGAGGGACGAGTACCATTGTATAGATGGAATTTGCAGTGAGGATTTAAGGCCATGGCGAGAAGTTCAAGAAGGGGAAACCAATCTTGGGACAGCTTGGCCACACAGAGTTCCACTAGTCGATGAGTGTTGTTAATAATACACCTCTGTCGAGAAAAGAAACGAGCAAGTAAGAACATGGCAAGTGACTGTACAATGAATATGAACTATAAACTCGGAAAATACATGGTTCCAGCCCTCCCCTAATAAGCTCTCCTGTTTTATTTCCTTCCAAAACGCTGGAGGTAATAAAGTGAAACAATGACAGAATGATGACTCCCCACTGCCTGTCCAGATCCATGTATACAAGAGTTTTCTCACAACTCACTACTGAATTTCAAAGATTAGATCCAGTTTTTACAGTCACAAAGGCAGTCTCCTTCCTTATTTAAATCACCATGCTCTTCAGAAACACAACTTGAAGAACTCACATGAATCTCAAACTTCCAGCCGCTCACTGCCTCGTCTGTAAGGATTTTTGTGAAGGATATTGTTAACCCATCTCGAAAAAATCGCTGGCATGCTTCACTTTTGACATCAAGGCCTATTTAAAATAGGAAAGAACAACAAACTATTAGACATGGAATTTCATTAGCTGTTACATGAACATTTTAAATGCTGAAAGCAGAGATTTGGTGTGCTGGTGTTGGTTTCTTCTCAGTAGCTCATACAGGGTTGTGTTTTGATTTGGGCTGGAAACAGTGTTGGTAACACAGGGATGTTTTCTTTGCTGCTGAGTAGCACTTACAGATCTGAGGTTTTCCTCACACCACCCTGCCAGGAAGAAAGCTGGGGGTGCACAAGGATTTGGGAGAGGACACAGTCAGACAGCTGAGCCTGAAGGACCACAGGGATATCCAAGACCACATGGTGCTGTGATCAGCCTATAGAGCTGGGGAAGAAGGAAGGGGGAGATGTTTGGAGTGATGGTGTTTGTCTCCCCAAGTCACCATTACACGTGATGGAGCCCTGCTGTCCTTGAGATGGCTGAACACCTGCCTGCCCATGGGAAGTGGTGCACAAATTCCTTGGTTTGCTTTGCTATCACACAAGGATTTTGTTTTTAACTGTCTTTATCTCAACTCACAAGTTTTTTAGCTTTTGCCCTTCTGATTCTCTCCCCCATTGCACCAGAGGGGCAGTGAGTGGCTGTGTTAGCTGCTGGCTGGGATTAAATCACAACATTTGGACTTCAAAGGTTTAGTGTATAAAGTTTCACAATTGATTTTAAACAAGTCTTGGATGAAAACAAATTTAGATAAGCTTAAATGGACCAAAAGCTTGATGGATTAATGTTCTAGTAGAGCCACTCAAAAAATTACACTCCTTTACATAATTTTTAAATTGTTTTTAAAAACGTGTGATCTGGATTGATTTTTTCCCCCATCTTTACAACATACTTTGACAAGTATACTAGCAAAAATAACAGTAAGTACAATCTTTATCTTCCATTCTTCTTTATGTCCTCTTCTATCTACTTGCTAACAGCAAAATCAGTTAGTGAAGAGGGGTAAAAATAACTGCTTCAAGGAAATGCAGAAGTTTCAGTAAGGAACTCAGAAGTGGTCCCACAGAAATGCAGATGAAGCATCTTGAGAGAGATAGAGATGGTCTTTAGAGGGTGCTGGAAACAACTCCCATTACTGGGCTACCTAACTTTTGGATGCACATGTGCCCATGCACACGCAGATTTAATTTTTTTTGTCACTAGGGCCTCCCTCTCTTTTCCACTCCATGCAATTCATCAAAAACACAGGTTTGGGATCAAATCTGAAAGTTTATATTGTGTAATGAAATCTCATTTCAGTTTAAATCCTTTATAAATTCCAAAAGTTGCCTTGCATCTTGCTTGTGTGTGTCACATTGGAAAGTTCTGGCAGCATGTGAAAAACTGAGTGTAAACATTAGGAGCAATAAAATCCTTTTGAAAGAAAGACTAGAGATGTTCTTGCCTATAAAAAACCAAAATGCTAAAATAAACCAGTTTTTTATCTTTTAAATTTATAGCATCCAATTTACTATGACATTTATTTCTGGAGCAAATCTCATTACTGAAAATACTCGCTAAGTATTCCAGAATTATTGCGAAGATAAACATCAGTCTAGCTATTAAATGCTATTTTTCAAATAGGCTTTCTTCTACTAGCAAGTAACTTCAGACTATCTGTTGATAGTTTCATGGCTCATTGTTTAACAAAAAACAATAGATTGATGCCTACACATAAAAAGAGAATTTTCCATAAATGGGTGCATCTGCCAGGAATATTGCAAGTCACAGTCTAACAGGATTCACATTACTCTGTCAAATTTGCTCCTTTCACTTGAAGGTGGTAATGCTGACATTTCGTTCTCATATGCATCTTCAATTAGTTCAGTTATGTCCCTTTCAGTTGTAGTTCCTGGAAAGATTTAAAGATGATGCAAATATCACCCTTATTTTACAGCCAGGATCACAAAGAAGTAGTTACCCTGCAGCCACTCCAGAATGCTGATGGCCATTGGCTGTGCNGGTTTCTTCTCAGTAGCTCATACAGGGTTGTGTTTTGATTTGGGCTGGAAACAGTGTTGGTAACACAGGGATGTTTTCTTTGCTGCTGAGTAGCACTTACAGATCTGAGGTTTTCCTCACACCACCCTGCCAGGAAGAAAGCTGGGGGTGCACAAGGATTTGGGAGAGGACACAGTCAGACAGCTGAGCCTGAAGGACCACAGGGATATCCAAGACCACATGGTGCTGTGATCAGCCTATAGAGCTGGGGAAGAAGGAAGGGGGAGATGTTTGGAGTGATGGTGTTTGTCTCCCCAAGTCACCATTACACGTGATGGAGCCCTGCTGTCCTTGAGATGGCTGAACACCTGCCTGCCCATGGGAAGTGGTGCACAAATTCCTTGGTTTGCTTTGCTATCACACAAGGATTTTGTTTTTAACTGTCTTTATCTCAACTCACAAGTTTTTTAGCTTTTGCCCTTCTGATTCTCTCCCCCATTGCACCAGAGGGGCAGTGAGTGGCTGTGTTAGCTGCTGGCTGGGATTAAATCACAACATTTGGACTTCAAAGGTTTAGTGTATAAAGTTTCACAATTGATTTTAAACAAGTCTTGGATGAAAACAAATTTAGATAAGCTTAAATGGACCAAAAGCTTGATGGATTAATGTTCTAGTAGAGCCACTCAAAAAATTACACTCCTTTACATAATTTTTAAATTGTTTTTAAAAACGTGTGATCTGGATTGATTTTTTCCCCCATCTTTACAACATACTTTGACAAGTATACTAGCAAAAATAACAGTAAGTACAATCTTTATCTTCCATTCTTCTTTATGTCCTCTTCTATCTACTTGCTAACAGCAAAATCAGTTAGTGAAGAGGGGTAAAAATAACTGCTTCAAGGAAATGCAGAAGTTTCAGTAAGGAACTCAGAAGTGGTCCCACAGAAATGCAGATGAAGCATCTTGAGAGAGATAGAGATGGTCTTTAGAGGGTGCTGGAAACAACTCCCATTACTGGGCTACCTAACTTTTGGATGCACATGTGCCCATGCACACGCAGATTTAATTTTTTTTGTCACTAGGGCCTCCCTCTCTTTTCCACTCCATGCAATTCATCAAAAACACAGGTTTGGGATCAAATCTGAAAGTTTATATTGTGTAATGAAATCTCATTTCAGTTTAAATCCTTTATAAATTCCAAAAGTTGCCTTGCATCTTGCTTGTGTGTGTCACATTGGAAAGTTCTGGCAGCATGTGAAAAACTGAGTGTAAACATTAGGAGCAATAAAATCCTTTTGAAAGAAAGACTAGAGATGTTCTTGCCTATAAAAAACCAAAATGCTAAAATAAACCAGTTTTTTATCTTTTAAATTTATAGCATCCAATTTACTATGACATTTATTTCTGGAGCAAATCTCATTACTGAAAATACTCGCTAAGTATTCCAGAATTATTGCGAAGATAAACATCAGTCTAGCTATTAAATGCTATTTTTCAAATAGGCTTTCTTCTACTAGCAAGTAACTTCAGACTATCTGTTGATAGTTTCATGGCTCATTGTTTAACAAAAAACAATAGATTGATGCCTACACATAAAAAGAGAATTTTCCATAAATGGGTGCATCTGCCAGGAATATTGCAAGTCACAGTCTAACAGGATTCACATTACTCTGTCAAATTTGCTCCTTTCACTTGAAGGTGGTAATGCTGACATTTCGTTCTCATATGCATCTTCAATTAGTTCAGTTATGTCCCTTTCAGTTGTAGTTCCTGGAAAGATTTAAAGATGATGCAAATATCACCCTTATTTTACAGCCAGGATCACAAAGAAGTAGTTACCCTGCAGCCACTCCAGAATGCTGATGGCCATTGGCTGTGCAGGGAATAAAAGCTATTTAAAGAACTCTAACCACAAGAAAATGGTGCTTGATAAAAACATGTGGTAGGGTCTTCCTAGGTTTTGTTGCCTTCACAATTTAAATAAGATACAGTCAGAAATATAGAGTTTATGTAATTCAAAAGCTGGTTATTTTTCAATCTGTCCTTTCAGTTCCTCATTTTGGAAACAGATCTTGTCAGAATATGAAAAATTCCCACAGACAGGTAGCAAGGAGTCCAATTTTAGATGTTACTGAGATAATGGAGCAGTTTAATCAATTAAGAAATGTACACAACGGAACCATTTATATTGCTTCTCTATATATACCCCACACTCAAACAGTGTCTGCCAAACTCTGAGCTACCAAAACAGTGTCAGTTACACCAAGTTCCACCCTATCATATTCCTTGGGAACTGGAAGTTACTTAAAAGGAACCATGTCAGCCATCATGTAACTTCAAGTAGCAAAAAATCCTCCAACAAATCTGGGATGTAGCTGTAAAGATAACACAGTAAACAACTACTTCTAAGAGCCTTCCTTGTTTTCTCCTTATCCAATAATCTTTGCATATATACATAGGAATTCTGGAGAGGGCAAGAGGAAACATAATTAAGTAGCAATACAGAAGTACTTTTCAGAATTGCACACCAACGACTTAATAAAAATCAAAGTGCAAAAGCATTTGAATATATTTCCACTGTCTTCCACAACTTCAAGTGGAAAGACAAGCTTTTTGGGGGGAAACTTTCAACTAAGTCTGATGCTTTGGGGAAGTACATTGACATCAGGAATAGCTAAAAATCTCATTCTGCTCTTATTACTTCACTGCACTGACAGCTTTTAGGTTTTGGATTGTTTTTTGATTTTTTTTTTTAAGATGACTTAACAGCTGGCAGAACATACATTTCTCTCACAAATCACAAGCAGATAATTTCTTTTTACTGCACTGTTCCAACAAGACAGACACAAAAGTGGCTGTACTTTCTCTTGAAAAGCTGGCATTTTTTTTGCTTCAGAACAGATGTGATCCCTTGAACATCCTACACTTGCCTGAGGATTCCTGCCAGACCCAGCTACACACAAAACCACCAATTCCAAGCACAACTACAGCTGATAAATCAGTGCTGGCAACAATGTCATTATCCTATGCTGGATCACAAGGACGCACCCTAACTTTGGTTTCTCCACAAAGTGCTCCAAAGCAAAAAGAACTTAACAATCAAGTTAACCCAGAATATCATGGCCAGAATCAGCTTTTTAGTCTTAAAGCTGCCTAGGAATAACATTTATTAATGTGGAAATGAAGTTGTCCTGGGCCAGCACCTATGCAGAAGAAAGAGCAGGCACTTTGTACGACACTATATTCGAAACACAAAGAGCTGGTAAGTGTAGATATCCTGATAAATTATTTTGATGTGACTTTTGCTATTACTCAAACACAAGCAACCTCCCAGGAGAACAGAACTTTCCAGAACACCTGACAAACTTGCCAATCTGACCAGTACATTTTAACAGACACATACGCTGTCCTGATATGGAACCCTCCTACTCCCAAGTCAGACACAGCAAGCACTGGTAGGATCAGTAGTCTAAGCCCTGCTGTTAAAAATGCTAACTTTTCTCTGGTATTCTTAAAAGTATATGTGTGCCAAATCTGAACAAAACTTTATGGCAAGACATTTGAAAGCTAGACAAGAAACTTATTAAAAACAAAAACCAACTAGAATTCTTTGAGTTTTAGCATCTGCTGTAAAGACCAAACCCACTAGGTCTGATATCAAAGTGAATACAGAAAACAGGTATGACAGGAACGACAGGATTTTTACGTCTGTGAGCTTATTCGACTTCCCTACTCGTGCTGAGGCACCTATTTCTAACTGCATTAATGGTTTTTTTAAAGGTCTCATCTCTGAAGATTTTGCATAGCATTCTGACACAATCTTCAAGACCAGGCTGTAACAGAAATTATTAACAATTTTTAAACCTTCACCAGAGATTCAAAAGAAGAAAAAACTTTGCACACCAGTCCAATAATCAAGTGTCTTTCAGCTTACCTTTTTTACTTAGGTCAATAGCAGCTTCTAGAAGAACTTCTAACTCCCCCTTCGGCAATACAGGAACAACCCATCGGGGCCTGTATTCAAAAACAAACAAACAAACCCAATTTCAACTGTGCTTCTGAAAAATCAAGAAGTCTTGCCCCATTATAATGCTTTTAATATAGGCTCAGTACATAGATTTTTAAATGCCCTGATGAGCATTACACTAACCAACCCAAACAAAAATGCATTCTGCTTTAAGCTTCTTGCTCCTTACAACTCCAACAATAAAATCATTTCAAGAAACCCAGTGAAACAAAGATACAAAAATTCTGATTCCACTACCAAGATGTTTGTGCAACTCATCTAGACCCTGTTAAACAAGTGTGAAAATACCTGTTGATCATGTCATCCAACTTTGCCAGGTCTGTGTGTGGAAATGCAGGCTCCTCATCTTCAAGCTGGGGTGGAGCATCAGCTTGGCCCTGCTCATCAGGCGGGGTAGCTGGGGAGTTCTCATTGGAAGAATCAGGTGAAGAAGTCTAAAATTGGGATGGAAAACACTTTAAGTACTACCTGCACTTGTGTTGCCACTTGTTTTGGCATTTTTCCTTCATAATGTATTCCAAATAATCATCTCAAGAACATATCAATATAAAATAATTGGATTTCAGATGTATTAACAAAAAAACAGAGCATAAAATGTGCTATATTCTTTCTACCTTGGCAGTTTAAAAATCAAGCTACTTTCCCAGTGAGGAAAGTGGGGATTTTTTTGGTAACAGCTTCTATTTTCACCAGACCATTTTTCTAGAAGGAGAAATAAATACACTGAAGCTCCAGCTTTAACAAATCTTGTCCAGAAAATACTTTAAGTAGAGAGATTGTTTTCTTCTGTGCTTTTGTTGAAAACTATCAGGAAAAACATTTTCTTAAAGACTTTGCTAATAATGAGTGACCCACTACTATACCCATCCACTAATCAGCCTCAAAGAACAAGACTATTAAATCCATTTTGATGGGCCATGCAAAAAATAACACATTTTGCAGGTATCACTTATTATTCATACACAGAAGTAGTATGAACTGACAATAATAAAGGCACAAATTGGAAGAGCAAGACTTAGGGAAGACAAAACCTCGAGAGTATTTTTCTGCTTGGCAGAGTGTTATTTTCTTCACAGCAGCCTGTAGGGTGTTGGGTTTTGGATTTGTGACCAAATGTCGTGGGATGATCTTGTATTCCCCATCGCCCTAGCACTGGTAACACACCAGTGTTTTGTCTATTGGTGAACAGTGCTGGCACAGATTCAAGGTCTGTTTTTCTCTTTGATACCTCCTGTCAAAACAGACACAGGCAGGAGATACCATGAGGCAGAAGCAGGGAAAAGCCACCTGGGATGTTATCAGAGTATGAAGAAATGCAACGAGGAAGGCCAAGGCCCAGTTGGAATTAAACTTGGCTAAGGATGTCAAGGGTAATAACAAGGGCTTCTTCAAATACATCACAACCAAAATAAGTACATGGGAAAATGTGAGAAGATTGGATAGAGACTATGTAATTAAACTTTATATCCACAAGTCCTTGGGCCCTGATGGGATGCACCCACAAGTGCTGAGAGAACTGCTGGAACCATAGTGAAGCAGGAGAGGTGCCTGAGGGCTGGCAGAAAGCAAATTCACCCCAGTTTTCGGTAACGGCAAGAAGGAGATCCCAAGGAACTACTGTGAGGCCAGTGAGCCTCACTTCAACCCCTGGGAAGGTGACAGAACAACTCACTCTGGAGGCCACCTCTACCCACACGGAAGACAAGATGATGAACAGAAGAGATCAGCATGGATTCACTAAAAGTAAATCATGCCTGACCAGCCTGCTGGCCTTCTACGATGAAACAACTGCCTGGATGGATGAGGGGAGAGCAGGGGATGCTGTCTGCGTCCACTTCAGCAAGGCTCTGACACAGCCTCTCACAGCATCCTCATTCACAAACTCAGGAAGCAAGGACTGGATGAGTGGACAGTGAGGTGGATTGAGAACTGGCTGAATGGCAGATCCCAGAGGTTGGTAATCAGTGGTACAGGGTCCAGTTGGAGGCCTGTCACCAGTGGTGTCCCCCAAGGTTCAGTACTTGGCCCAGGACTGTGTAACTCATTCATCAATGACCTGGGTGAGGGGCAGATGCCTCCTCAGAGAGTTCTCTGGTAACACAAGGCTGTGAGGAGGGGTCAATACCCCAGAGGGCCGTGCAGCCCTTGGGAAGGACCTCGACAGGATGGAGAGATGGGCAGGGAACCTCCTGAAATCCAGCAAAGGCAATTGCAGGGTCCTGCACTGGGGAAGAACAACCCCAGGCACCAGGATGGGCTGGGGCTGACCTGCTGGGAAGCAGCTCTGGGGAGAAGGACCTGGGGGTCCTGGTGGACAAGGAGCTGTCCCTGAGCCAGCACCGTGTCCCTGTGGCCAAGAGGGTCAATGGGATCCTGGAGTGCATTAGGAAAAGCACTGTCAGCAGGTTGGGGTCTGATCCTGCCCCTCTGCTCAGCCCTCGTGAGGATCACCTGGGGTGCTGTGAAGTACAGGAGGGACATGGAGCTCCTGGAGAGGGTCCAGCAGAGAGTGGCAAAGATGATGAAAGAACTGGAGCATCTCACTGAGGAAAGGCTGAGAGGACTGGGCTTGTTTAACCTGGAAATGACTTAGAGAGGACCTCATCAATATCTGCAGAAAGCTGTCAGAAGATGGACCAGGCGCTGCCCAGTGACAGGACAAGAGGCAATGGGCAAAAACTGAAACACAGAAGTTCCACTTGAACATGAGGGAGAACTCAAGAGTGAGGCTGACTAACCACTGGAATGGATTGCCCTGGGAGGTTGTGGAGTCTCCTTCTTTGAACAAATATTGTCTGGTCACAATTCCTGGTAAGGTAGTCTAGGGAACCCTGCTGTAGCAAGGAGTCTGGATTAGATGACCACCAGTTGTCCCTTTGAACTTTCCCCATCCTGTGATTCTCACTTTGCCCCCAGCAGTTAACAGGACAAGAGGCTGGGAGGGGACACAGCTGGGAGAGCTGACCTGAAATGACCCAAAAGACACTCCATGCACAGAGCGTCACACTTGGCAGTAAAACAAAGGTTGTCTTTTGACCAAGGCAGCTGTTGCTTGGGGACCAGTTGGGCATCCATCAGCTGGTAGTGAGTGATGGCACTTGCATCACTTGTTTCCCCCTACCCTTTCATTTATTGAACTGCATTCATCGCAGCCCAAACAGTTTCTCACTTTTTCCTTCCAATTCTCTTCCCCATCCCACTGAGGCAGAGGGAGTCAGTGACAGTGGAGACTTCCTTAGCAGCTCAGGGTCAGCCCACGACACATTTCAAAGTACAATTCATTCTCAGGAAGGAGCAATTACTAAAACTTAGGGTATTAAAAAAATTCCATCTTCATACTGAATTAAATGACAAAGTGTGGCTCTTCTTTTAAATGGTTTTGGCTTTACATGGTATTGTTTAAAAGCATCTTCTCTGGTATTTTTTTCCCCAACAAAAAAGAATCATTACACTGTAATGTAATACATGAAAGCTTTTGCTTGTCTTTTGAAAACAAGAAATGTGAGGCTGTTCAGGAAGTCCAGTACAATGAATGGAGACCTGGATGCAGCTGCTCTGGACAGGCTGATACCTGGGTAAGCTGCTTTATCCAGAAAGGGCTTTGGCAGAACTGAGCAGAAACTGAACTCACAGATGCAGTGTGGTTTTACCAAGCTGTGGCAGCTAAGTCTACAATGTGATTCTCAGGAAGCTTCTGATAATAATTCAAGAAGGCTTCTTATCCAAAACAGGTATGCTTGAAAGAATTATGCCCCTGCATGAAAAGGGAGCATTTTTTGCAATGCCATTCTCTCTAACCATATTTACTTTGCCAACACCACTGCCTTCATCCCTCAAAATACTGCAATACTTCCAGACATGCACACAAAAATATCTAACTTAACTAGAGATCTCCAGAAATAAACAAATTCAAATAATTCAGGAACACTATTTCTAAAGAACAAATTCCTTTATTTTTAGATGAACTGATTGTTAATACCATACCTGATTCTGCTGGAGGGGAGGCTGGGACTGTCCATCAGGAGCCTGGCCCTGGCTATCATTCCCTCCTACCGGAGAGCCACGAGTCGTGGCTGTCATACTCGACACAGGGCAGATCTTTGCAATTTTGTCTGCTTATGTAGTTGATGTGAGAGAAGAAATTATAGTCCACTTAGTAAAGTTGAAGTACCAGCATATGCTTGCCTTAAAAAGCTCCAACTCAAGAACATGCCATCTTGCAGAGACCATTGCATAACCTGGAGGGGAAAATAAAAAGACCATATCCTGCATTAACACATGCATGGAAACGCAATCCACATCTGGAAAAGAACATTACAGAAACAAATATATTATAGAGAATCTTCTATTTTAGACTTAGTATTTATTTTATTGACTACAACTGACTAACTCACATTTGAAATATTTAACAGGATTTTAAATGTTCTAAGTAAAAATTACACTTATAATCATGTTTATCCCATTGAGAACCTGACACTCATTCAGCGTGCGGCTGTTTACTCTGAGTTCAGAGTAAATGTGTGCAGCTGTTTACTCTGCCTCTTTTGTGCCTGAATTCCTACAGCAGATTCTCCATCTGAATTCATGGTGCTGCTCAAGGTCTATGTAGAAATGACCTGATTAAGAGCCTAAAAAGACAAATTTGTAATCTTTTCCAATACTCCTCCTGACACTGTCTAACTGCACATGTCAGAGGGAGTTAAGAGACTGATTCTACCACAGCTGATAGAGACCCTGCAGCCAAACTCCTACTAGCACATCAGTATTCACCCAGGGAATTTGACCTGTATTCCCTTTATCCAGCATGTGCCTATGAAAGCCTGGCTCCACTGGCCTTTTGGCCCCACTAGGAAGCCCATCACATCCCCACCAAGTGGTTTAGCAGATTTATATGAAGAAAATTGTGACATCAGATTTGTAGAACTTATAATGGTATACCAACAGTTCAATATTCATTGTTTCAACTTCACTGTGTTATACACAGACAAAAAGAGGTGCATGAAGTCATAACAGCAATTCCTCTCTGTATCATCAGGCATTGTATAACCATGGAAGCTGAATGCAATTTCCCAGAGAAACTCAGACTTACAAGCACCACATAAAACAAAAACAGTTCTCAGAAAGTTAAAAAGCCAAGTAAGGTGATAGAAAAGAGTTGCATGAGCTTCCAGCAAGATGCATTTGGCAGTGCTGAGTTCCTGATCCAATCACCAAAACATCAAGTTAACAACTGGAGTGTAATTTCTGTTGTTACACTATGCATATTCCTAAGTGTTTTATTATGATGTCTCATCTCAAGTTAAGTTTGAATGCTGTTACCTTTCTCCAAGGCACTTTAAAATCTTCTCTTACATTGTGCGAATTTGCGAGGGACTATATACAATAAAAATTGACTGAATACACTCTACCTTTCTCTGCTCAGTTTCCAATATTAACAGCACCAACAAACCTAGAGATCTCTATTAATGTCACTAAAATAATGTTCCCTTTTGAACAAAATGGTATTGTTTCAAAATACTCACTGGTAATCCATCTGTAGCTTTCATAATTCATATTCATAGGGCTTAGTAAGCCTACTAAGTCCAGAACAAATGCATTATCAACTCAAAACTTCCTTTAGGAAGAAACTGATTTTTGAAAAGCAATTTTTAAAATTAATATATTTGGTATTTAACTGGTGCTTTTTTTAAAATGCCCTCCTGAGTATTTGTTTTCTACTGAAGTTTATAAAGATCACTGAGTAGAAAGGACTAGCAAGAGTAAGTTTCCTACCACATGTATATACATACACACACACTGCAGTCTACTGCAGTTCAATGCAGTCAGTTCCCCTGCATTACCTGATGGAGGTTTCGAGGTACTCACATAAACCAGTGCAATCAAACTGCTGCCAACTTACACTGCACTCTTCCGCAGCCCTAAGCCAACCACCACCACAACAAACCTTCTTTAATCACCACCATTCTTCCTTAACAGGGCTGGGTCACACAACGGCCACACAGAAAACTTGTGCTGGCACAAGGAGTGAGGTAGCAAAGAATCAGCAAAGGGGTAAGAACAGCTCATTTCAGCAGCAATCCTGGTCCAGGCTGGTTGAAACTGCAGGCACAAGTGCCCACCGGCAGCTGCGGTTCCACAATAGCTGATGCCAAGGACAAGCTGCTGCTTGATTTCATCTCTTCCCTATTCTATTGCTTTGCGCTGAATTACCCTGAAGTGAGCTGGTTGAGAGTACTAAAGGAAACAAAACCAAACCCCACCAAATGTACAAAGACTGATTGTTTTTCAGTTTCTTTAATTATCTGAAGTGGTGCACTGCAGGGCCAGAGAACACTCACCCTAATGCCAGCCAGGGAGCCAGGACAAACTGCAGCTCTCCTGTCACACTGACATCAGTGTGAATTTACCCTCAGATTGTGTCTCTCTGCTTAGCTGAAGAATGTGGGCAAAGCATTCTTGTGAATTCCATTATGCTCAAGGCAAGTACCACAATTTAATCAGGAGATACAAGAACTGAAATACTACTGAAATAGCCAACTTACACAAAATATTGAAATTCATAGAATGAAACAAAATCTAAGAAAAATATTATGAATTTTGTAGATACTAGTAAATACAAAACATTTACATGAAGGACTAATCTATTTTTTTCTTCCTCTTACTTAGGGATTGGTTGTTTAAGAGTCTAATAATGATTCTCTATGCATATTACTTAAATTACATTCCCAGGAAAGTGTATTTCAGGGCTTCCACAGAATTTCACTTGTCTTAGCGATGTGCATTAGACAAGACCAACTTCTCAAGCAAGTTCATCACCTCTCCCTCCAAATCTGTGTGATGTCCTCAGACAGACAATAGTACCTTCAAGTTATGCTGCAGCTAACTAGAAACACTCTATCTCCAATAAATCATCTGACTGCTTCTTGTAGTATATCTGCATGTTCTCAATTGCAGGGCTGTCCTTGTTCAGGTATTTTCCTTTTAATTACAGAATATACAGACATACTTTCATAAAAGCAATCATAATCCAATTCATGCAATTTAAACATTATTAGAAGGTAGTGGTTTACCAGTCCTGTTCTCAGCCACCCATTTACCATTTATGTTTCAGAAAAAACATCAAACTGCATGTCCACGGAGAACACACCACTACTTTAATCTCTCTAGAATTAATTAACCATGAGATTTTGAACTCCCATCACTTCTTTAATTCAGACTATTCAATTCCCATTTTTTAGAGTTACATCACACCAAGGAAGTTTGGCTCAGGTCAAGAATAGCCTTTACACTTATTTATAATTAATTTGATAATTTATAAACAAATGTAAACTGATGCAGTGACATATTGGTTTTAAGTGTACAGATAGCCCAATAGAACAATTCAAACTGTGTGTATCCAGCTGAATTCCAATGGATACTCTATGTTAGTTTTTATATACATCTCATTTCTGCTATTTCTGATTCTGTATTCAGCACACTATCCCAGAATCAACAAAACACCCCGAGTTGGAAAGGCCCCACAAGGACCACTGAGTCCAACTCCTGGCACTGCACAGAACCACCCCCAAGAGTCACTGGACCATGTGCCCAAGAATACTGACCAAATGTTTCTTGAGCTCCATCAGGCTGGTACTGGAACCACTGCCCTGGGGAGCCTGTTCCAGTGCCCAACCACTCTCTGGGGGAAGAGCCTTTTCCTAATATTCAATCTAAACCTCCCCTGACACAGCCTTAGGCCATTCCCTTGGCTCCTGTCACTGCCACTACAGAGCAGAGATCAGTGCCTGCCCCTCTTTTTTCCCTTCTTGAGGAAGTTGTAATTGCACTGAGGTCTCCCCTCAGTCTCCTCTTCCCCAGGCTGAACAGACCCAGTGCCCTCAGCCGCTCCTCACACGGGTTCCCCTCAAGGCCCTTCACCACCCTTGTGGCCCTCCTTTGGACATTCTCTAAGAGTGTAATGTCTTTCTTACACTGTGGTGCACCGCCTTAGGGTGAGGCCACCCCAGTGCAGAGCAGAGTGGGACAGTCCCTGCCCTTGCCCAGCTGGCCATACTTTGCCTGATGCCTCTCAGGACACAGATGTCCCTCCTGGCTGCCAGGGCCCTGCTGACTCATATTCAACTCTTCAGTCACCAGGACTCTCAGATCCCTTTTTGCAGCACTGCCTTCCAGCATCTCTTTCCCCAATCTGTCCATACATCCAGGGTTGCCCTATTCCAGGTACAAGCCACATTAAAAAAATTACCACTTTTACCTAAAGCTTTGAATGGATGTTTTAACACAGAGTCAAGATGGAGACAGATCCCTGTTAAGTGACTAACTCCTCCACTGCTAATGAAGCAGTGTATGAGGCTATGCAGACTGAATCAAATGAATTCCACTGACATTTGCTTTTGATGCCAACTGAAAAAATTCCTATTTGACATGTTTTTCCCATCTCCTTATGTTGCACTGATCCACCACTAAATCATAAGTGAAAGTCAGTTTTTGCTCCACCTCACTCCTCGGAATTTCGGTAGCACCAGAAAAAGACAAGTGTAGATTTTCTGACTCCATATGGTCCCCAATCTGAAGGCACCACCCGGTGTGAGCAGCATTCCAACAGAGCCCCTGCTGCCTACGGAGGACACCAGGCACGGCACTGTCCTGCAGGAGGGGCCTCTGCCTCCAGGCTCAACCATCCACTACAGCTGCACACCTGAACCTCACCTCAGCTTCCACAGTCTGCAATCTCATGCCCATGTGGCAGAATAGGTTCATTTTGTTCTGCGGAGAAATCCAGCACCTTTTCAAAAGCCAGGGCAAAAAGAGTCAGATGTAGGCTCCTGGATAAGTGGTATGCAAGAAGCAAATATGTACATAATACTCTGTTATAGGAAAACATTTCACAGCAAACACAAAGGACAGCATCTTAGCATGCAATGATAAAGAACAAACACAATTTTCTAATACAGCTGACTTCTGGAATGGCCTTCATTTGAGTTTCTCAAAGTCTCCTCTTCAAAAGTAACTCAAATACCCTAATACACACAGTCCTTTCTCCTAAACTAGCTACTTATAATACAGAGTCTCAGAAAAAGGAAATACAAGGTGCCAGATGACAGAGACAGACCTCAAAATACACTTTATTATTCATGAGCATTACCTAAGCCCTATTTAGGGGGGCAGACCTATTTTACTTTAACTAAAGTATTCCAGTTATACACAAGTGAGGATATATGTAACGAAATCTACTTTGCCATGTGGTAACAATGAATGCCAGAGTAAGAGTCTGCTTAACATGTAACAACAGAGCTTTCTAACAACCATACAGCAATTTATTTACAGAATGATGTTCCCATGAAACAGGAGCTCACAGATGTGCTTTTTCATCATAAACACTGTTCTGCAAAAAGGCTTAACAGCACCAATACAAATTTGGGGCTGAAAGGTATCACTGATTTGTTTCATACAGGATTCTAGGAACTGCCTTCTTAAATCCTTAATAAGTACTGACTCATCACAAGGATTATGATGTGATTCTAGTCTAAAAATTCTAGACTTCTACCCTATTCCTTTATTTCAACCAGAATGACTTCTCAGCTAGAAACACCTCCCCCAAATCTGTAACACTGACCTAATTCAGTAGTTACAATCTATACACACCCCCACACATTTTCCATTTTCTTTCCTCCCTGTGCCTTTCAGGATCTTTCAGGAAAGAGGAAATTATTTACATAATCAGAATAGAGAACTGGAGGTCACAGCATTTTGCTCATCAACACTGACATGCACTGAAAGTGAAATGCATTCAATGATTAATGCAAAACCTGTCATTAAGCTACTATTCAGTAGAGCAAGAAGTATCTAACTTTCAACATTTAAAAAATACCTGATAAGCAGCGATCAGAAAATGTTACCTCAAATAACATGTATTACAAAAAAACCCCAACTTTAAATTCCTTTTCCTCCTAAAGTGAGTGTGTATGAGACTTAGTCAACTGCATCAGGTTCCAACATTAGTTCAAAGCAACAAACGTCTTAATGTTACAGTCAGTACAAGACAGATCTTGAGTAACTGTAATGGTTACAAACTAAAACTGTTCTCATTGAATAATAGGTTACTTCAAGTAACCTTTTTCAGAGATTGTTCCACATCATAGAACTGAAATTAAGACAACTGGCAGCATAAGCTTCTGGAACACTGAGAAGATCCATGTAAACATATAATTCTATATGCCCTCAAATTCATATAACAAAATAAAGGGGGATCATCCTGAAACACACTTTAATTCTTTCAGGATTCCTTTCTCTTTAATTTCAAAACTTGGTGTTGAGACTAAGCTTAGATAAGATACATCTACTTAACTGTATCCAACTTCATCTCTTACAAGATGCTCCTACATTCCTGCTGCAGTCATGAATTTAAGCAAGCAGTAAAAGCATAGAAAGTGAACTTCCAAACTTGGAGCCCAAGAAATTCTAATCAAAACAAACTGTATTCAATCCAAGACTGTCAACAGGATTTTGTTCTGCACATCAAGGCAACAAAGCTGCCATACTCAAAACATATTAACTTGTTTCATAGCATCATAGAATGATTTGGGTTGGAAGGGACTGCAGTGATCATCCAGTCAACCCCCTGCCATGGACAGGACACCTTCCACTAGACCAGGCTGCTCCTTTGATCTAACCTGGCCTTGAATACTTCCAGGGATGGGGCATCCACAACTTCTCTGGGTAACCTGTGGCAGTGCTTTACTACAGGAAATAATTTCTTTCTAATATCTAATCTAAACCTACTCTCAGTTTAATGCCATTCTCCCAGTCCTATCACCACATGCCTTTGCCTTAAGTCCTTCTCCTGCTTTCCTGTGAGCCTCCTGTCAATACTAGAAGGGTTTTCTATGGTCTTCCCAGAGCCTTCTCCAGTCTGAACAGCCCCACGCCTCTCAATGTGTCTTCAGAGGAGAGGTGCTTTCACACGGAATGATTTCACAAAAGACTTAAATAAAAACGGAAACACGTTACATCAAAGCACTGTCTTGCTTCAAGGCAGCAATTGCTGAAGGTCAGGCCCTGAAAGGGAACTGGAGGCCAGCAGTAAGTGCCTTTTTCCAAAAGACAGTCACCTGTCAATAATTCTTGGAACATGTAACAGTCAGACAATGCACCACTGGTTACTTACAACACACGATGCTTTTTCCCAAATAATTTAATGGAAGCACAGGTATTCAGATCACACAGTTCTGGCTACCAGATGGAAAAAGCAGTTTCAGTTCCTGTACTGAAGAAGTGTTTTGCTCATGTGACAGTAAACAGACAAATCCAAATATACAGCACCCAGTCAATGCCTTACACAAAACCCCACCAAATGTTGAGACAATTAACTGAGTTCCCCTCAGGGAGCTGTGGCCCTGCTGCGATGCTTTTCCACAGGTGCACGTCCCAGGCTGCTGTCACAGACAAAGTGCTGAGCAAGACTGGGCCTCTCATCCAGTGTGACCATTCCCTCACTCTCAGGAGCTTTCAGCAGAACTTACACTGGTTCAACTGGTGTCAAAATTCGTCCTCAAGGATATTCAGTGCACCTCAGTGACAGAAAAAAGAGGGACATCAAGGTACAGCCCCTACAATTCTATTGTTTAAATTACTGGTCTAAATATTTCCCAGCAATGAAGAAACTACATTCAAGGCACTGGTGAGTAGCTAAATAATGTGGGGTTTTATGGTGGGAGATGAAAATTTTAGTTGTGACAGTAAAACAAAACAGACTTTCCAAGAACAGGATCCAGTAAATATAAAAAGCACTGGTATATGTACACACTAGAACCTAAGAAAAGCAAATTTACTAAGTCACTGCTATCTAGAAAATGCAACAATCTGTTTTAAAATGCTTAAATGTTTTGAACCATGACTTTCACTTACTATAAAGCCCTTTTCTTGAATTCCCAATGAACATGCAAAGAAGTGGGTAAGACTTCCTCTTGCCTTGTATTAATAGAACGAGCTACAACAGGAAACACCCTTAAAACTAAAACAACAAAAATTATCAAAGAACTTCAGTATATACTTCAGTACATTTGTTTCAGTCAGACCCAATTCACCCTGTTATATCTTTTTCCAATTACATTACAGTTTATTTATGCACAAGGCTGTCCTTCTGCAATCCAAAAAACGTGTTCTTAGCAATAGAGCCAATTAGGATTGAGTTGATACTTGAGGCCCACCTGCAAACCTTGTCCTTCCCAGGCAGCTGTAGAACAGTTCAGGCAAGGACAAGGAATACATTCCCCTGGTAATCTATCATCTACAGAGTAATTGTTATTGTATCATTGTATCTATTTAGCACTACTTCAAGAAAATAGTACATCTAAAGTTTGCACTGAAGACTCATTAAATGCTCTTGGTCCCTTACTTCTCATCATTAAATCCATAGGTTGCTCATGGATTTATCCAATTCAAAAATGGATATGATAGCTACACCTCTGCAAGCTATGGAGCAAAGCTCATCATCCAATACACTTGAGCACAAAACATTCCCAGTGTTCTGGGAATGCTTTCAGCATCCTCCCTTTTCCCTTGGTACAAAGAACACTTTTACTGCCTATATTACTCTTTATCATTTGTACTTTAAGAGTTATGTTTAAAGATGATTTCTCTGTATGTACATTACTTTTAATTGAAAGTAATTGGCATACTTTATTGGGCCAAGCTTTCCAGATAACTCACACTACTCTGTGATGTGTTCTCACTGTCTGTCACTCCACTAGTTTGGGTGCCATGTGCAAGAGTTACTAGTAATTTCATAGTTTTATCTACGTAATAGGTAACATATTAACAGTATGAAATTGTGAATTGCTAGTTGAACAGTTTGGCTAGGAATGTGTTCCTGTTTGTTAAAATCATGTTAATAATTCTGGTTTCACTCACTAAAAGTTCATTTTTTCAAACACTTTTTTTCCTGCAAATTTAAGCACGTTAAAATGCAGTACAGAAGTTCAGGCAGTCTCTTAACATCTTTTGCATTTATGAAAAAGGAAAGTATTAAATTGACCTTATTTATTAGACCTGTAGGAAGCTGCATTAGTGGTTCTGAGATTCACTAAGTAGGTTTATGCCAAGAGATGGTAGTTTGATCTCCTTTCCTCAATTCCCCTTCTCCTCCCTCTGTTCCCTTCTGTGCTGCTCGCGTGGCTCATTATCTGTGTGGAGACCAGTGACAAGTGATGTTCCTCAGGGGCCAGTACTGGCACTGGTGCCACTGAACATCTTTGTTGGTGACATGGGCAGTGGCACTGAGGCCCTCTCAGGCTGTGTGCTGTGGTCCCTCTGCTGGAGGGAAGGGGTGCCACGCAGAGGGACTGCACATGCTCGAGAGGGGCATCTGTGAACCTCAGGAAGTTCAATATGGTCAAGCACAAGGTCCTGCATGTGCGTCACTGCAATCCCAGAAAAACCTACAGATGAGGTGGAAAAGGGACTGAAAGCAGCCCTGTGGAAAAGAACTTGGGGGTGATGCTTGATGAAAAACTCAGTATGAACTGGAAGTATAAGCTCACAGCCCAGTATGCCAAAAGTGTCCTGGCTCCATCAAAAGGAGTGTGGCAACAGGCCTAAGGAGGAAATTCTCCCCCTCTACTCTGCTCTAGTGAGACCCAGCTTGGGAGTGCTGTGTACAGTTCTGGTGTTCCCAGCATAAGGACATAGAATTGCTGGAGCAAGTCCAGAGGAGGCCATAAAATTGGTAAGAATACTGGAGCACCTCCCTAACAAAGGCTGAGAAAGTTGGGGCTGTTCAGCCTGGAGAAGAGAAGGTTGAATGGAAATACCACAGCAACTTTCCAGTATCTGAAGGGGATCTACAGTGAAAATGGAGAGCAACTCTTTCAGGAACAGTAGTGACAGGACAAGGAGTAATGGGCACGAACTGAAAGGGGAAATTTAGGCAGTGTTTAAGGCTCCTTTCTTCTTTCAAGCTCAAATCCTTGGACAAAAAATTGGGGTTTGTATGAACCACTGTGAGGGCAGTGGTGAAGCCACTGATAGTACACATCCTAAACTTCAGCTCTGCAATTTGTGCAGGAAGGTTTTACTGTTATTTTAGGTTGCATTAGATTCTATAATGTCTCTCTAAGGTCCTACTGTTAACTAGAGAAGAACATGGGTCTTGTAAATTCCAAAAGACATCCACAGAATATCTCACTTCTTTTCATGAGTGGGGCTCAAACCCTTAATAATTGTTAAGAACTTTCGTGCTCTAGCAGAGGATAAATGGAAGACAAACCTCTGAAACTTCCTTGGATGTTGTTTTCTTCTTTTGCCACAGGGCTCACAAAGAAAGCTTAGAATTTTCTTAAACACATTTTCATGGGCAGGACTGATGAAGCAAAAACTATGAGATATCTGCTTCCTCCTCCAATTACAGGAATATTTAAGAATAGAATTATTTTGTTCATCTGCGTGGGACCTCCAATGATTATCTACTTCAACTGCCTCAGGATTACCAATAATACTAACTGCAGACAAAAATCTAAAAAAGTTAATTAGAAAAGTTTAAATCAAAACACTCCCTTTGATGTAGTATAGCCATTTAATACTGTTCACAACTTCAATTCTTCCTACAGAAAAGAGTAAAAAAGGAAATAACCCTTCAACATTCCATCCCTGGAAGATTGTGCCAAACCATACCAAGGTCCAAATGCTCACTGATGTTCAGTGCCATCCCTAGCCTTGGTTTCTTCCTGAGATACAGAAACACATTGTGGCTTCTGTAATTTCTGATGAGCTTCATGCATTTTACCAGGCCACTGGTAGGTGCTGAATGGCTTTTGCTACCTTCATTCTTTCTCAAGTATCTGAAGGGAAGGATAATGGCATCTTGCAGATTTGTCCCACTTGCAGCTTTAAAAGACGGCCTTATTTATAGTGTATATACTGCACTTAAGGCTTTGCAAAACTCAGGACTATAAATATTTGAAATGTTGGCTAAAGTCACTCAGCCAGTGAATTAGGGATATTACTACAATGTTATTTTTACATGTTACTTGTGCACTATTTCTTAAACCCTGCTTATGCACAGCAGCTGATGTGTCACCGTAGTGTGCAGCACCCAATGCCAATACTGCAAATTGGACTGTGAAGATTCTGGTAGAAAAGTGGAGTTTAAAAATGGCCTGCAAAAATCAGGCTCAGCCCCTCTGGCTCCCTTCATGCTCCCTATGGAAAACTTAATGGCTTCTCTAAACTATGTTAAACACTGTACTAAAGAAAACTAATTAATTAATAGTAGTCTTTACATCTAATGTTCTGTGACATTATCAACACATTATGGAAATTTTCACACAAAATATAAAATCAACACAACTTACTGCTTGCTTAACTGTAAATAATTAAAGCATGATACAGCACCTAATACAGGTATTAAGGTGGAAGCAGACTGCTTGAATCATGACAAAAATAACTTTGTGAAATATCTAGATATTTTTAAATGCTTTAAATTCAAATATCTAAGCATTCCTGTTACTGTACTAATTTCATGGGGTTTTTTTAAACTCTGCTTTTCATGTAATGTTTAATCAGCACAAACTAAGCACAGGAACCCAAACTCTACCATCACCATTGTCAAGTGTAATTTAAATATCTCTAATATAGAAGAAAGTGACACCAGCATTAAAATTCGTGTTTCAATAAGCTTCTTCACAACTGTTTAACAAACTTAGCCAAACTTCCAACTAGCTTCAATGTACCAACTGCCTACTCAGCCTGGCCATTTTTGTACTGTTCCATGCCAGATAACTGCAAGTAAACATTTTGACATTTTCTGCTGCCTTACAACCATTTCAGTCAGAAGATATTTGGTCTGAAAAATCAAGCTTGCACAAGCTCCCTAGAGGTGTTACAAGATGATAGCTCATTTATTTTAATAGTCTGTCTGAAACATGCTCCATTCCAACCAAACTCATACAAGCCTATCTTCCTAAGCAGACAATGCTCCAGAAATCCCTGAGAACTATCTACCTGCATCAGAGAACTTGTGTAACAACTCCTCTTAAAAATCTTGGCCTCTCTATAGAGAGTAAGAAGGGGCAACGAACAGCAGTTTTGTCTTGTCTTTATGCTCCTTCTGTCAACACAATGAAGGCTGTAGTTTGATATAAATGCAGAAAGATAAATAGCAGAGAAGGTTGGAAAGGAACAAGAAGACCCCAGAAAGTACATTAGGAACAAAGCAGGGTTGGAAATAGAATTATTTCCCCTATATTCACTCCCCTCCCACAGAACAAAGAAGTGACACCACTGTCCCAGAAACATAGTATTCCTATATCCCTAAAGCCTATCAAAAAGCATGCCATAACCTTCTTTACTGAGAAATGCAGGAGAAAACAATCAACTATTACCACATCCCACAGGACTGAGGATGGGTTTAAAAATTCTGTTGCAGTTATCTGAAAACCTGAAAGTCATTCAAAAAAACCACAACCCACCAAACACAAAATTAAAAAATACCCAATGCACACTACTACTGTTCTTCTTGCACTGAAATAATACCATAAACTGCCAATCCCAGAAACCCCTTGCTAAAGAGTCCTCCCTTCAGTCACAAAACAGCCCACAAAGATCCCACTTCCGAGCTGAACCTACCAGCAGGCCAGGAGAGACAAGAGCAACATTGGACCTCCTCTTCTCAGGAACAGTGCTTAAATCAGCACCATGTGAGAGTGACAGAACTCTAATAAGGTGGTTTTGCCACCACACTGTGTACGTGGATCTGTTCTGCTTCTACTGTTGGAAAGTCAGTGTGAAACAGCAATCCCATCCCCCAGTACAAGTATTACATCCTGATAAATTTTAGAAAATAAGTCTCGTTGTATTTCTGCATGTGGACAAGCCTTAGCTCAGTGTAAAGCCTCTCAGTCTGTTTGAAATCAGGGAAGTCTCCACTGTGACAAGAAGGGAAGAAGGCTGATCCTGCTGGCTTCCATCCTAACCACTTTTTCACCACTATGGAATTAGCCCTTGCATCACCACACCACCAGCCAGATCAAGAAGCCAATCTGGCTGAAAGGTAACTGGAGGATAGCAATAAACTCATTTTAGTTTTCAGCTGCAGCCCATGCCATATGAACACCAACAGTGGCAGGAGAAACAGGAAGACCATATAACCATGAACAGAACCAACTCTTTCAGCATCACCATGAACCTCTCATGGAATACACCATAGAAGAGGGAATGGGAAGGACACAGATCATTACAATTAGCATATATTTAACTAATATATAACCAAGGTTCACATACATTATAGCACAGATGAGTCTTTACAACACAGAAGTCAAAGAGAAGACCAAAATTTTTCCCAAGCATAATGGATACCACAGGAAAACATACACAGAGAAAGTTGTTTTGTAGATGATAAAAGTCAAGAATGTCAGTTCACCAACAGCACAAGTTCAGTCATGAAATAAATACTAAGCAGCCACAGCAAATAATGCCAAGTGCAAGAAGTCTCAGAAGGTGAAGGCAACAAACTGTCCTGGAAATTATGATAAAGTCAGTGGAATACTCAGCAGATCACAATGAGTCAGGAAAATTATTTGGCAGTAATACTTTGAATAATCTCACTACAAGCAAACAATTTAATGAAGAAGCTACAGCAGGTAATATAGAAGTTGTAAAACACAGAAGGTGGCAAAAATTTTATTTCTGATGACAAAAAAAAAAAAGCTAGTTATAAAACTAAGCAAAACTCTACCATTCAAATATTACCTCGAAACAGAAAATGGAACTAGAGATGACAGAGCATGAATAGCTGAGTACAACAGCTGCATCCACTGTGACAGTCAACATCTTACGACTTCTTCACAAGTTTTCATGTAACGATATTTTGGGTCTGCATGAGAGACAGACACAACATGCTCTCTGCATTTGTCAAAGGCTCAATTTGTCATTTTTCTCCTACCTAATTGGAATTTTCAGAGTAATCTGGTTTCCACTGTAATTTCATTTCCACCAAACTGAGTCCCCTAGGTAAATAGTAATCAACTGAGGCATCAGGAAGAAACATTGCCCATCCCTTATTTGTCACAGTAGTCAAATGATGTTTTATAAGGAAGGAAACAGAACTTCAGAAATCAAAGGGAAATCTCTGGCTAATAAGGCAGCTATATAGAACTCCCCAAAAGTTAACTGTGTGTCTTGTTCAAAAACACTGCTAGAAAACACACTGGCCTTTTTCAGATTAACCTTTTGTCCTCCTCTCATTCTTCTGGGTATTGAGAGAAAGAGAAAACTGAGGAAGAGTGAGGAGGTGCAACGGCAACTTAAGCCAACAAAATCATGTAACACCTGAATATCTAACAAAAATCCACTGAAAAGCTATGACAGGAGGTAGACTTGAAGTTTACAACCTCTGAGTGTCAGTTCTTCATCAGTAACACAAAAGACAACACAACCTTTTGATTAATGTTTGGGTAACGTACAGGATGAGAATGGAAAGAACCTAAAGAACCTAGCAAGCTTATTAAAGAAGGAATAATTCCACTCAGTGTTTAGACTGATGTCACACTCACACAGGCTTTTACAGAAACAATTGCAAAGATAAAATGCTGAATGACACTCCAACTCCATCTGACTGAATACATCGAGGATCCAATGGGAGGAAGAGATCCTAATTGAGTGGGGGGTGGGGAAAACACCAGTTTAATGATAAACTTCATTCTCCTATTTCCCCATTTTCCATGTTTATGTAAACTTAGAGGAACCTGAAGTTCAAGACCAAGTGCAGGGTCCTACATATAGGTCAGAGCAATCCCAAACACAAGTACAGGCCAGGTGAAGGACAGAACGAGAGTGGCTCCAAGGAGAAGGACCTGGAGGTGTTGGGGGACAAAAACTCAACATGACCCAGGCAATGTGCACTCCCAGCCCAGAAAGCCAAACATGTCCTGCATTCAAAGCTGTACAGGCTGCAGGTCGAAGGAGGGGATTCTGCTCCCCTACTCTGCTCTGCTGATACCCCACCTGCAGGGCTGTGTCCAGCCCTGGGGTCCCTAGCACAAGAGACAGGGACTTGCTGGAGCGGGTCCAGAGGAGATCAGGAGAAGGACCAGAGGGCCAGAGCACCTCTGCTATGAACACAGGCTGAGAGAGCCGGGGATGTTCAGCCCAGAGCAGAGAAGGCTCTGGGGAGACCTTAGAGCACCTTCCAGTATGTAAAGGGGACAGAGAAAAAAGCTGGAGAGGGACTTCTGACAAGTACTAGAGATAGGACAAGGGGGAATGGCTTTAAGCTAGAAGAGGGTAGGTTTAGTTGAGCTGTTAGTTGTTGTTACTGTGAGGGTGGTGAAACACTTGAACAGGTTGCCCACATTGGAAGTGTTCTTGGCCAGGGTGGATCCATTACCATCCCCCTAAATGATAAAATGCTTACATAGACCATGATTCATAATTTTTTCCCAAGGCTCCTTGCATCATTTGTTTTTTACCACACGCAATTTTAAAGTAACTTCACTGAGCTATCTGACAATTTGACTAAAAAACGAATAATGGAGGCATTTTAAAAAATAAGCTTTTTGTTCTGTTGAGAAATCCATTCTGAAATGCAAACCTCGTGTCCTGATGAAATAATATAAGGAAAAAAAACTTTTCATTTCCATTTATCAAGAATCTGTGCGAGAACAAGGCACCTCCAACATGAACCTCATGTTTACAAATGCAGCAAGGCAAAGAAAAAAACCAACTGACTGTATGCACCCTGTGAAACGTTGTTGTCTGTAAAGCAGACACTTTATTCACAGCTAGAAAGTGTCTCCAAAGTATACATACACCCAGCATCCCCAGTTCTGGGGAAACAGAACATGAGCTACTCAGCAGAGACAAGACAACTCTCCTTGAAAGCACATTACTGACATCTGACCAAGCAGGCAAGTAGGAGCAAACTACAAAACAAAATTTTCTTATTAAGAGAAAATCATCACAAAAATCATGGAAGTATCTTAAGAGAAAACAAACACTTCCACAGCCTGTATAAGGAGCAAAGCTTTTCACACCTACAGAAAGGTATCTCCAAAGTAACTGCTTCACAATTCCTATCAAAGGAAAAAGCATTGCAACTGAAGTCTTAAAATGTCAACAGGGTTGCTCAGGCTTCTCCCTCTCCCCTCCATTTCTGAAACAAAGTTCTAAGACAAGAACTTAAACTGAAAAACACACTAGAGAAACTGATTATGTTAAATACATGGAATAAAGAATTCTAGTGGACAACTGCAATTTAGAATTTAAATGACATACAATGATAAACTCCCATTTAAAGGAAATTTTGCTGTTAGGCTAACTGAAAGTCAGACCAAAAGGTTAGTCTTCATTTTAAGTGTGAACTACTACTTATTTACTGTATTTTCACACCCACAAAGAACTGCAGTGACTCATCAGCACTGCCAAATCCTCAAACTGTATTTCAGGTGTAGCACAGTGTAAGCACATACTTGAAAGCATGAAGCAGGAGAGATTTTGATTCTCTGCTCTCAACTGCTGAGTTACTCAATGCTGGCCTAGATAATGTCCAAACCCTGCACAACACCTCAGCCTCTGGTGTGATAACTTGTACCTGGGTAAATGGGACACATATAAACAAACAGTGCATTGAGTATCAGCACAATTTCAGCTTCAGAAAAAGATGAACTCCTGAAGTACCATCTAAGGATCGACCAACACAGTGCACCGGAACCTCCAAATTAAACTCCTCTATTGGCTCTTACTTGCCAACAATGAAACTAAACCAACCCCTGTCTTCCTCCAGCTGCCTCCAGGCAACATATCCAGAGTTCTACTGGTCCTAAATATTCATACTATTATCAGGAAAGTGATAGGAAATAAAAGGAACATTCACAACAGGATGAATTATCAAACCCTCCCTCATCTAGCCAAAAGTCTCAGAATGGTGCAGGTAAGTGGAAAATTCCAGTCATACACCTGCTAACCAGGGGCTGGGACTGACAGGGGTTTTCTCATGGCTGAAGACCCCTTATCTTATAGCACTGAACTCACATTGCTGCATCCACTGCCATATTCAAAAAAACAACCAAAAAAACCAACCTTGTTTTGCCAATCCTATGCATGGAAGGAAAAGAAAAAAAAATAATGGCTTCTCAAAGGGGAATTCATGTTTTCAGCTACATCTTCACTAGACATGTAACAAACTGTCAACCACAGCAACCTGGCTGAACTGCTACAAGAACACAAACTGTAAGAATTTTCAGGTTGTGTTCCTGCCTCATTACCAAAACTATCATGGGGACATCCTGGCACAGCAAGAGAGCTGCAAAGCACTTTAGAAATCTGACCTTACCACGTAACTTAGGGAAAAAAGTCAGTACATCATCCTAGAAAAAGTCCCACTGCATGAGTGTGTTGCATGTTTGTCTACATACACACACCCCCTACTACAGACATTCAAGGAAAAGCACCTGGGATTTTAAGGTCCCACTGTGGTTAATAAAACACTGTCTGAAAGACAGGTCAAGACATACGGACAGCTGTGCAAAACTGGAACCTGAAACTGTAGAACCAGCCACTTGAGTTAAATCTTCAAGCTCCAGAGGATTTATGTCACAATTTAAGATTAAAAAAATAGGAAATCCTCACAACTACAGGATTCAGGAAAACACATTAAAAAAAGCCATCAGATATCATCAAACAATTAACATTCTATTTCTAAATCAGAAATCTACGAAGTCTAATAAATAGTTTAAACTACAGTTTAAGGTTTTAGTTTATCAAAATTTTAGTATTTCACCAACATATTCCCCTACAACTTAAGCTAAACAGACACATCTTTCTTATTTAACTTCCAGATTCATGGACATGTCCTGTTGAAATTTACTAAAAAACACACTGAAGTACTCTCTTGCTAAAACAACAGAAAAACAAAACCACAAATGACTCAAGGCTCATTTACCAAGATGCCAGTATGTTTTGAAAACAATGTTCATTCTCATCTTACACTAAAAAAGAAACTTTTCTTCCCCTCACTGTGAAATTTATTTCTGTATAAGAAAACTGAAGTTCCACCCACAGGCCTGTCCCCACTATCCCCACACCACACTGTCAACAAGGACAATCCTCCAACCAAAAAAGCCTCTCTGGTAACAGAGAGGTCATAATTGACACACATTACTACTGATTTTTCTAACTGAACACATTTCTAAACAATTTCTTTTCTTTCTTTCACCATTTCATGTTGTTACAGCTAAGGCCACCCTAACACAAAACCAAACTTCTCCCTGTTCCCACACCTAGTCCTGCTCAATCTCAAGAAAAGGTTAAGCAGCAATTAAATTACTTAAGGACTGAACCCTATGAAATCTGGAACATACATTTTTCTGTCATTCTATGTCGTCATTCAATTGTTACCAAAAATTGCTACTTAAAGGCTCTTCAAGGGACAATTTTCTATTACTTGCAATTTGGGTATTTTACATGAAAGCTTAATGAAAAGACAGCCCTGAAATTCCCTCCACACATTTTTCATTACTTTGAAGCACTCATTTGAACACTTCTGTTAAAAAAAAGAAAAAGAAGTCTTTTTGCAATTTAGAGCAGAGAGGATATGAGGAAACTCATGTGACAAGGATGTCTTGCCTTCAACATTGTCTTGAATCCCAGCTTAAAAACGGAATTTGGAAAAAAGGCACATCTCTAAGGAATGATGCAATGTGGAATTCCCCTCTTCTGAGTGAATCCAGAGCTAAATGTTAACTACCAAACAGCAGGATTTGCTGAGATGTCCCTGCAAAGATCTAAACGCAGGAAAATCACATTTTTCTGTTGCCAGTTACGTGTGTAAGGAAAACGAAGTCACTGAACAGGGTTACACAGTGGTTTAGAAAGCAGGTGAAGGATGCTACAAATAAAAACTTCCCACAGTAACATTCCTGATAGTTATCCATTACTTCTAAAGCACCTTTGACTTCATGAAAGAGAGTTGATAGTACCAGTGTTCAAAATGCAGCTAGATCTTAAATCTCTGTCCCATGGATCTCCCTCAGAGCTGTACTAACACAAAGTTAACCAGAAGCAAGTAATCAGTCTCACAGTCAACAGTAACTAATCCTTTAAGAAAATCATACATCAACAATGTTCTTTTAAAAAGCATGTTTGGGAACATACCTGGGTGTCAGTGGTTTTCATTCCCAGCATTATAATTTTTATTTGAAAACACGTCAACAACCAAAAGGTCTTAATAATAAGCAGACTGAATTCAACTCTCCAATAAAATGAGCAACTAATGGCTTCTTATAAAACAAAGCAAATATCAGAAAATTCACAACAGAAAATGCAAAAGAAACCCGTTGTGCTGCTAAGCTCCCGTAAGGAAAAAACAAAACAAAACAAAAACACAAGCAAAAATATTTAATATTAAGTCACAACTGGCTACTTTAAGACCTCATTTACTCTCCTCCTATCCTTTACAGTGAGGAGTTATTAACAGCTCTCTAGCAATGTTACCAACACCCCATTTGAATTACCAGCCCAGATCCAGAGAACGCGCTCAACGCCCCAGTGGCTCGGTGGACACTGTAATGTGTCAGAAAGGCAGCAGCTGGTTGACATTGTGAGGGTGCAAAGNTGGTTGTGCTGCTAAGCTCTCTTAAGATAAAAACAAAAAAGCAAAAATATTTAATATTAAGTCACAACTGGCTACTTTAAGACCTCATTTACTCTCCTCCTATCCTTTACAGTGAGGAGTTATTAACAGCTCTCTAGCAATGTTACCAACACCCCATTTGAATTACCAGCCCAGATCCAGAGAACGCGCTCAACGCCCCAGTGGCTCGGTGGACACTGTAATGTGTCAGAAAGGCAGCAGCTGGTTGACATTGTGAGGGTGCAAAGTAATGACAGAACAGCTTTCTGCCCCTGTCTATCTAGTGAAGACTCTAAACAAAATATCTAAATCCCCAAGTGCAGAGGAAACCTCAGTTAACCATATTCTCAAGTCATATTCTAGCCTTAAGCATAAGAGAGCCAGCCAATACAACCTAACTGTTCTAAAAAGGGAACTCATAATGAATTAGTTTCATAATAACAGTGTGAGAACTTTCAGATGTTCCTGCAGTAGTAAGAGAACAAAAATTAGATTTAATATATGGAAAAAAGTCACTGTGTTTTAGTAACACATGAACCCAGCTACATGAAGTAGCTCCAACTTCCCAGGTAGAAACATTCAAGTCCCAGTGCATTCAAGTATGTGCTAAGAGAAGACCTCTCCCTCCTTCACCTCTGCTCAGTTATGTTAAAAAATAAAAGTAACCTTGTGTATTTACAGCTCACAGATATCATGTGTGACATAAGACAAGACTACAGGAACAACACACAACACTGCCAGCGTTGCAGAAGACAAGGACTACAATGAAAGACAGACATTACCAAGCTGTGTTCCCAAAACATACCCTGAAACACAGCTTTAAACTTAGAATTCTGATTTTAAGGGGTGATCCAGATAATAAAGGTGGGTGCAGCTACCCAGAGGTTGAAGAGAGGACACATCCACATAAGAAAATCTTAAGATACCTGTACAAGAGAACCATGTCCACGTGTGCAGATTACTATTAATGCTGACACCCAGGAAACTACTGGCTACAGGACACAAAAGCCTTCCCATTTACAGCTTTTCAAATGACCACAAAATCCAGCGAAGTTCCTTACATCTTCAGACAAACACTTCACACTGGTCTCTGCAAGTGCTCTTGTGATTACAGGAGAAGGAATTAAAGTAAGTGCTATAGTTTTAAGGGTTTTGCAGGGTTTGGATGGTCTTTAAAGAAAAAAAGTCTTCCTTTAAATTAAAAACAGCAAGGGACACCTTTGATTCACCTATTTCACAAATGAGGCTATCCTGATCTGGATATTTTCAAAATATATCTATTTCTGATCTCTTAGAATAGATAAAACAGTATTTCTTAAAAAAAAAAAAAGTGAGTAAATACATACACACAGATATATGTTTATATACATATATACAGATGTATCTCTACACTCAGAATACTGCCTAACACACAAATACTTTCCATTCAAATATCTGAAATAAGTTCTGAACTTGTCTAAGCCAGAGCAGGAAGGGCAGAAATACTTTCCATGGAATTTAATATATTTTCAATACACACTTGACAGAAATAGAACTTCAAAGCCATTTAAAAATAAATTGTTCAAACTAATAAATAAATTGATTCCTATCCATTCTTATCCAAGGCTGTATTCATACTGGAAGGTCCTAAACTAATTTCAATTTCAAAAATAAGATGTCTTGGAACAAAGGTATTACAGGTACCTTTATTGTCTTAGAAGTCTGTTTAATTTTGCAAAATAAACACTAATCACTATTTCAGTTTATTTTGAGTCTCCCATCTACGAATTTCAGAGTACTAATAAAATGCACAAACCTAAACGTGTGCCTTTAGAACACGGAGTAGTCACACTGATCTGTTTCTGAGTACAGAGACACCACAATGTGGGGAATAAAATGTTTATGTAAGGGTGACAGTGTTCCACAGAGACAGAAAACAGTTTTGCTACCACTATCTCTATTGATTGCCACCTCCAGATGTAGTCTTCCTGTCAATTCCATGGGCAGAGGAGTTGCCAAAAAGGAAAATTCTGCAAGACATGAAGCAGCAGCCAGGCAAGATTAAGACAGAAGCTTCCCAAAAGAAACACCCTGAAGACAAACTACACAAAGAAAAAGTACAAGAGCCACTGGAGAGGGAAAAGTTACTGATATAATCTTACATTTATTCCTGGTTAAATTCCTCCCCATAAACACGCTGATAATTTGAGTTTCTTCCACTGCAGCTTTATGATTATGTTTTTGGGGTTTGTACACATTAAGCATCACTGTTGTCCAGGGTATTGCAACAGAATAATCAATACATGAATTTTATATGCCTCCCTGAAATATCAGCTACTGTAGTTTTTTGGTTCAAAGACTTCAACTCCAAAAATCAGAAGCATTATTTTAGAAAACAAAACAAAAAAAGCCTAAGCAAATAAACAAACAAACAAATCAACTCCTTTATGTATGACTTGAGTTTTGCTGAAATGAATATGCAACTTGATCAGCAACATTTTTGGTGGGGAGGCCTGACAATTTCTCAAGTAAGATATGAAAAAAAAAAAAAATTCCCAAGTAGAGTATGAATAATAAAGTCAGCTGCCTACAGCTTCCAGTCACCCCTAAATCTTTCTTACTAGGGACACTGTTTCTATTCCACGATCAATAAAGGTCAATCCCCCAAACACCCATCAATAGCCCCTTCCTAAACGTAACAATTTTACCACCCATTTGTCAGGCATCTGAGAAGCTGCCGAAAAACACAGGTTACGTGGTCTGTCCGTCATAGCAAGTGTTGCCACAAGTATACTGACGAACGCATAATAGTATCTCAATTCAACAACTTTTTATAAAAATACAGGCCCCAGTTCTGCAAGTAGGTCAGCGAAAGCAGGCCTGGTGCTGGCTGTGAGCCTGCGACTTCAGAGGGTCTTCGGACGGACACAAACGTGCAGCGATATGAACACAAGTGCAGAACCGTGAATATAAACCGAGTTGTACCGGTAACACGAAAACAGCTGAGACAGACACAATATGTCTGCAGCGAGCCTGGGAGTCCTGTGAACATTTAATTAGAACAATTCTTTTCTGAAAGGTTCTTTTTTTCCTGTACAGTTGCAGGCTACTGCAAATCTTCAAAATACCTAACTGGACTTCTGAAGCAGCAAGCTGAAAATTAAATATGGCATCTCAAAAATTACCCCAACATTTTTGGATGCTTCTACAAATAAAAAAAAATCATCACTTAAGAACAAAAAAAATAATTTGCAAAAGCTGTTCCCAGCGTACACAAACAAAGCTGCACAAAGTGGGACGGCACATGTTAACACAGTGGTAACTAACACACAAAAACCCCAACAACCCATCCAACTGGTGAAATTCCGCTTTCTCGAGGACAATAACAGAGAGTACCTGTGGCCAAACTACACGCAAGTACCCCTGCCGCACACTTCGGGCAAGGGAAGAGGGCTCTGCTGCCTAAAATAAATCGCTACAGACAAGCCCTAAGACACAACTCCGAGGAGAAGCGGCGCGCTGAACTAGAGGAATTAGATGAAAAAACCAGGAACGTTTTTCGTACATGGAAGCCGGGCCGCTGGAAGCCGAGGCCAGAGGAGTGGCCTACGTGTTAACAGTGTTTACAGCGGGCGTGAACGAGCTGGTGCTGGCGGATTTCATTGAGACCGTCGGGAAAGCGCCTCGGCAGGGCCTGATTTCCAGGCGTCGCCCGGGCCTACGCGGCCCCAATCACTCCACCTCAGTAATGGCGTTCGGGGCGACGGGAAGCGAGAACCAGGGGAGGCGATGCCGGTGCAGCGCTGCGGGGACGCACCGGGCCTTCCTCAGCGGGGGGGCCCGGCCACAGGGGCCCCGGCGGGGCGGTCAGAGCCCCCCGAGGGCGCCGGGCGCTC
>VZRX01001958.1:0-23633 GCA_013398075.1 Notiomystis cincta
CCTTCCGCACCTTCCTTCCTTTTAGTCCATTTGTTCACAGAAGGATGGGGTTGTTTCTAGGTTTGCCAGTGAATTCCAGCTGATATTCTCTTTGGTAGAAGAATACCATCCCTGAGAATATGACTACAACTCATATCCTTAGCAGTGGGAACACAGTGGCAGGAAGGCTGCACTAAACTGCACTGGTTAAGTCTCTAGCTTTGTGCTTTTACTTTAACAACACAAAAATCCTGGGGGAAAAAGAAGGGGTTGGGGGGGAGCAAAATTTTCCTAAACTTTTTCTTCAAGGAAAGATAGAACTGACATTTTTTACCAAGTCTTTCCAGGAGGAAAATAGCCAAGTTTAAGCCCTCCAGCCTTCACTGAGAGATTTCCCTCCAACTCCCTTACTTCCCCCATGCACACATCCATGTATCTTTGTGAACTGAGTATAAATTAAAGCAAAATTTGACTCAGTGTAATGAAATCTATTTTTTCCTCAAAGAAGCCTGTCACTTTACAAATGCAAACTCCTTCTAGTAAATTTTCCTTTCATTTTATTTCTTTCCTGTTCTTTTTTCTCCCTCCCCTCCCCTTTTTACTCTCTCTCTCTTTCTCTCTTAAGCGGAATGAAAAGAGTTCTTTAACCAAACAAATGTAAATACGTAAGTGGTAGGGATTTTTTTAAATGTTTTTCAGTTCATCTAACAAAGACATATCTGTCTTTTTGAATGATTCCTTACTGAATATGAATGAGAATCCCTTTAATGAGGTACGGTAATTAAGCTCTGGCAAGCCCCCCAGCCCCCTGTCAGCAGCTTCCCAGGCAAACAGCCATTGAATCCAGTGATTGACAAACCAGACACTGGACATGTACTGTAGCTGATGGGGAACAATGGGCTGGGGGGCCGTGGTATCTGACATACCAGACTGTTTCAGCCCCATCAAAGGGCTGGCCTCCTAGGGTGTTCATCTTGCTGTCCTGAGGGGCCATAGCTGCAGGTTTATCTGCCGATCCCTCCTGGCTCCTCTCAAAGTGTCCATCCTGGCTGGATGTGCTCTGTGCTTGCTCCATGTGGGGCTGTGCAGGAGCAGGGTCTCTTCCTCCAGCACTCGTGTGTCGCAGTGCTCGGCTCATAAATCTTTTTAATTATTAAAAGTCTTTAACTATAAAATAGGATTCATTATCCATTGTGTTTGCCAAAATACTATTTAATAAGTGGCTTGTTTTATTAACCCCGACAGAAAAGAAAAACAGAGTTCTTTATCTCCAGCTGTTGGAGACAGATATGGGATTTCTCTGAACAGTTTTGCTTAACACATTGCAAAATGAGTGTGTTTAACAAGTGTGGATTGACTGGCCTACAGTTGAATTGCACACTTTTTCCTGCTGTCCCATACCCTGGATAAACACTACCCATGCTTGCGGAAACCATGTGTGAAGTATTGTTAAGGAAAAAAATACATCAAGAAACAAGCACAACGCAAAAAATCTAGAAGTCCTGGTTTCTACCACCCTGTAACTGTTGCTGTATGATCGCTCGGCAGCCCAGATGAGAAGGATTCATCTTTGTTTTAATTGATTGTAGCCATATGGATTGGCATTTTGAGGGAGTGCTTGATTTCCAGGCCAAGAGGTTAATTTCCTTCCTGTATGTCATCAATTCTATAACGCATGCACATGCATTACACTGTCCTCATGGTCATTTTGAAACATAGGTAGTGAAGGCCTGGCTGCAGGCTTTGTAGAACAAACTGGAAAATTATTTGAAACATACAATGCCAACTTGCATTTTGAAAGCATATGCAGGGAGGAGAAATGTACTTTTCAGGGAAGAGATGGAAGAAAATGAGTAATTTAAACATTTCCTATCTCCTAAATAACATTGAAAATATGTGCAAATATGTATATAAGCAAACATTATATGAATAAGCAGTTAGAGTAATTTGTCAAAATTTGCAATCTCTTATTAAAATTGAAAGCTCAATACCCTTCCTTCCTGGACTTTTTTCCTTCAAAAAGCAGAGATAAATCCCAGCAGTACAATTAAAACACTAGCTAAATATTACTTGACTTGGCTTGATGATAGATTACAATGAGTGTATAATGACCCAGTTCTAGTAATATCATCTGATTTAGTAAGGAAATCAGAGTTCACCATATGTTCACCAATAAGGTCTTAGAAATTCTTCTTCTTGTTCTTGATGTCTCAGCCAACTACTAGAGAGGATGCTGTTTGGTCCTGAAATCATCTTGGTTTTGAGCACCAAGCACTTAAACTCAAAGGCATGTGGCTCATTTTATCATGCCATCTCCAGGAATGAGCAGGAGGCTATTGAACTGCCTGCCACCTGCCTGCCCTGAATATCTTTATGCGTAAAAGTGTTCCAGTTGTAGGCCTGTCTGAAAACAGATTTCCTGTTAACAGCTCCAGAAAGGTATGTGCTTTAGGGATATTTTAAAAGATAAAAATTAATCTTGACATGCCCCCTAAATATATTAGCACCCAACTGGCAAGATTATTTAGCTCATATGATAAACCAGAGGACAATACCAAAACCCAGAACAGGAAAAAATCAAAACAGTGGGTAAAGCCAGACTCTACTGTGCCATTTAGCTGTGTATTTGCTACCTCTGTTACATATTTATTATTTGTAGACTCATAGACTATGGTTCATTGATGAGCAATGTGCCTTTGCTGTGTATGAGCCAAGTCCAGACAGCGACTAAGGACTTGCTGTGTACCTATGGCTACCAAGGATCATAATGCGAGCTGCAGAGGTTCTATATTACTCAAACTTCGACTGTCATCTCCTGTAGACAACCCCTTTTCCCTTACTTATCTCCTCAATAAATATTTTCGTACCCACGTGCACGTTAGAGTGTGTTTTACCTTTTCAGGCAGACTGGACTTTGAGATGCCACTTATTAAATATCTATCCTACCAATCTTGGGCTCTCATTTTGAGACAGCAGGAACTGTGGGACTTAGCATTTGTTCCAGGTTAGCAATGAAGTAATCACATTGGAATTTCAGCTGTTGATCATGGGGATTTTTGACACCTAACACTGATGACACATATATTGAACCAGTATTTTCACTGTTCCATCAATATTCTGGCAAGTAGGAGATTATTTTTTTTACTTCTATTTTATATGATTTGCCGATTTTTTTTTATTAATTTGGGGGGTGAATTTGACATATTTAGCAAATATATTTTGAAAATCTCTTCTTCCAATTACTCCCTCTTTCTTGAATTTCTTGAATTCACAGAGCCAAAAATATTTTTTGGCAAATCCTAGTATAATCCCCTAGATATTAGTGGAGTTTTGGTAACTTATTCCAACACTGAGTGTGTCCAGTATTTACATATGTAAATCTCTTTAAATATGTGCAGTATTTCATGACAATTTATAGATCTGAACTTTTAGCTAAAATATTTCATCTAATATTTGTTTTAATTTAACAGTACAAATGCCATGCTTAATTTGCTTCTAGATGTAGAAATCTACCCTGAAAGAGGGTATATTTAGATTGGCTGTAAATAACAAATTCTTCATGATGAGGATGGTGGAGACACTGGAAGAGGTTGCTCAGAGAAGTGGATGCCTTATCCCTGGAAGTGTTCAAGGTGAGACTGGATGAAGCTTTGAATAATCTGATCTAATGAAAGATGTCCCTTCCATGGGAGAAAATGTTGACCAGATGACCATTAAAAAGTCCCTTCCAACCAAAATCATTTTATGATTTGTTCTGGGATTCAATGTGATGTAAAAATAGACTACTAAGTAGTGTGCAGTAATAAAATTCTGTATTTAAACAAAGTATGTCCTTATTTAAGTACGAGACAGCAAGAGAGCTGGAAGTACTGAAATCACCTTGAAAGTATCTTTCATCTGAAATTCTCAGTTGTTTCGAGTTTGAAACTGCATCACCCATTCCAGAGCTATCAACGTCACTTATTCCGGAGCTATCCACAAGCAAGGAGAGTAACCACTCATTATTTCAGGACACTCCCCATCAAGATAGTTATATAAAATGCTTAGCTAATTTTTCACAGATCTCTCTAGTAGATTGCAGACAACATGAAGATTCTAATTAGAGCTGAAGTAAAATTAGCTACAACAGCTTTTGGTGTCTCAAAGCTTTTCATTTCAGTGTCTGCTGAATGCGATAGCATCAGCTTGGGTGGACAGCTATTGAAGATATCCTCTTTGTAAACCCTACTTCTTGGACTTCCTGAACATCCATCCATGAAAACCAATGGAGATAGGATATTTCAGACTGGGAATACAGCCAATGTCTTTGTATGTACCTTGAACTCTTATGACAGACTAAACCAGTCCATATACACCTCTTTAGCATCATAAAACCAAGATGCTTCTATTGAAAACTCATGAAAACAAATCACTTCAAGAGGTATTCTTATTGTCTTTTTTACTACATGAGCATCTTAAACAAAATTAATTCATTTATTCATATTAAGAAATGCAAACTGATTAATTTCTATATGCTTCTTGTTAAAAAGGAAAAATAAAACTGAACTATAAAATTGCTGACCTTTAACATAATACACAGGGAAGTGCTTTTTTTAAAATAGGTGACAATGACGATGATGATGATGATGATAATAATAAACAATAACAACAACAACAACAACAACAACAACAATAGCCTTTAAAATATTTTGTAATCAGATACAGGAAAAAAGTTAAAACTAAGCCTGACAAAACCAATCCTTCCAGGTATCTGGACCTTCTTTTCATGCCAAGGTACAGGATTTTTTTGGTGTCTTTACAGTTCCATACATCTAGACATTGTCTAATTTTATTGTATAACTTTATTAATCAATCATTAATTCTTAATTATTGTTGATACTGTCTAATATTAATGTTTTACTGGGCTCTTCTTTCTCACATCTCTGCATTTTTCATCCAAATACCGGACCTCTTCCTACTGGTCGTCAGTCTCTTTCCTTTCTTATTCCTGGTTATGAGGTTTATATCAAAGGCCATGAGTTAAATTAAAAGGCTTTTATCTTTAGACCCATGGTAAGTTATCAGGACTTAATCATGAACGCATGGTAATGAAAGGACTTTGAAGATCTTGACAAATAAACCATATAGTGAAGGAAATTGTATATTTCAGGATGAAAGGAAATGTCCTCAAATTGTGCCAGGAGTGATTTAGATTGAGTATTAGGAAAATTTTGTTCACTAAAATAGTGGTCAGTCATTGGAAGAGGCATTCCAGGGACATAGTGTAATCACCATCCCTGCAAGTGTTCAAAAAGTAAGTGGATGTGGCCCTGGGGGATATGGCTCAATGAACAGGTGAACAGAGTCATGTTGATTGGTCTGGATTATCTTAGATGCCTTTTCCAACCTTAATGATTCTGTGACTCTATGAAGAAAAGAAAAGTAAAGTAATGGGGATTTTTGATTATTATGATGGTGATTTTGCATTATTGTCCAGGTTTTGTAACAGGAGGAGTTTGACTGAAGAACCTGTTGCATGCGGGACTGTCTTTCACCATAAGCAGCAGCAGTACGCCTACTGCACAACACATCATGCTAGATCCCTGAATTAAGGCATGGGATGTGGTACAGAGGTGCTGCCACAGAGCTCAGGAGCCCTGCAGAGTGAAATAAAGAAGCTTCTGCCGTAAAACTTAGACCAAATTTTTTAGTTCTGGAAGTTGCCTGATTTGTACAGCCCAATAAAACTGCTGCTTAGGCAATTTCTTTGCTGTTAAGGGAAGTGTCGTGACTGCAATGTAGTATAAAGATAACCATGCTAGCTTTAAACTGGCTAGACAAGACATTGCTAGCAGCTTAATGAGGAATCAACATGGGCCAATTCATTGAGTATTTACCTTCCTTTAGATGCAGATGTGGCACAGCTGCATGCTGTTGCCACCCTAATTACTTTAATGATAAAATCTGGCTATGGCAGGAGCAGAGGCAGATAGCTCAGAAAGAAATTATGGCTGTTAAGATATTTAGAGCAGAAACAAAGGAAATCTGCCAGGAGCCACTTGCTGGCTTCTACTAGAGACATCAGTACATGGAATGTTTCCCATGAGGAAAGGCTGAAAGACTTGGTACTTCTCCTTCCATTAAACCTATCCCACCCTCAACCACAGACTGTCCTTTGCTTCTGTCCGCACTCTAACCTTGCAACAGCCCAGAACATGTTTTCTGCCATCCTTTTGGGAGAGGCTCATAGTTTGAGAGCTGCTACAAAATTTGTTTTCCCTCGCAGTGATTATCAGGGAGCAGCTGGTTTTCCAAGTTGCCAAGCCATTTTGTTTAGAACTTGCATTTCTTGCTTGAGTTGACCCATACCATATCAGAGCACTGTGTGTGCATTGACTGATGGGAAATTTCTATGATAGAAAATCTATAATAGCCCAGATAAAAAATACTTCCCTTCCAGTTTTTTATTTCATGAGTCCTCTATGTTGAAATGCTTCAAAAAAGGCTTTTTATCTCTTGTGATTCACTGAAGTTGCTTCCTTGAAGGCAGATTATTATATAAATTATAATCAAAAAGTTGGCAATTGCTTTTTTTATTTTGTTTTACAGGGACAGCACTGATTTTTTTCTTCTCTGGCAGTGAAGTATTATTAAAAGTTCTTTGATTTAATTTTTTTCTTGCATTTTTAAAAATTTCAGTAAGTGTTCAATCAAATAGTTTGCTTTCTGCTGAAACAAGCATCTTCCCAAACTCAATAAGGAAAACCCTGAAGGTGGATGTTCTTTTTAAATTTGTTCACTACTGTCCCACGGTTTTCATTGGTTTTTGGAGAGTTGACTGGTGTCAGAGGGTAGGTCCTTATTTTAAAACCTTGAAATCCTTTGCATAGACAGCTGTTTTAGCTAATGTAAATTGATAGACAAATGTAAATTCCTCATGAGAGGTTTGGCAGAGTAGTCAGTAGTAACCAGATAATCAGATTGCAAATCCACTGCATGTAGGGAGCACAAAAAGTCTCTTCAGACTCAACGTTTCTTTGCTGTTCCAAGGTATGTGTTCTGAGATCTTTGAGGGGATGTGCACAGTCTACTTTTTGCTCAAGTGGAGCTTTGCAATGTGAGTGATGAAGAGTGTTATAGAAAAGATGTGGCAGAGAATTTGGTAGAACTGTTACACCTAAAAAACTTTCTTAATTTTCTTGGAAAGTAATGCAGAAGTTAATAAATTTCATGTCCATCTGCCCTGAGTTTCTTGCTTATTATTATATCTCTGATGTTTTACAAATTCTGTATGCAGCTCTATAGGAGTTTCTTCTCTCTCTCCCTCTCCCCCTCTTACTTCTAAGTCAGTAAACTATGATGTATGTGTCTCTCCTTGAATAACGTTATTATATTATGCTGCTGGAGCCCTGAATAGCTTGGCTGTGGACTGCTGAACCCTTTGAATGTAATTGTTTTAACACCATGAAATGAAGTAATGCATAAAATTGATAATAAACGGATATCTCTCTGCCTCTGCATGCAAATGAGCACTTAGCACCAGGGCACAGATGCCACCATTGTTTCCCCCCTTGAAAATGACAAAGTAAGTGAAAATATCTACCAAGAGCTTAGAAAGTATGGTAGCTACATTTTCATTATATTTTAGAATTTCACAGAGTTGGGAAAGCAAATTCTCCTGCCAACATTCAGAAAAGAGCTGGATTATGCCTGCCTGTAGTACACTGGAACATACAGCGAAGCGAGGTTTTATTGATTTTTTAGGAAGATAAAGAATATAGTTATTAGTGATTCTCTTCCACTTTCATGTTTTTAATTTTACAATCTCATTTTTGTTTTTGAAACAAAGACTGTATTTTTTATCTCAGTTTCTTGCCTCCTCCTCCGCCTCCTCTAAAAAGTACAGCTAGAATCAATGTGTTATACCCATTAATCTGCAGTGCATATTAAACAGGCACATTTAGAATAGCTTGGGTCTGGCTGCAGCTTTGGATTTAACCTTTGTTTGTTTTCTAATTTATACTCTTAGTTAATAAATATATCCAGGAACTAAAATGATTACTTTGTTTTAGAAATGTTGTACAGTCTTGGCTTTTTTCTCCTTCTGCTTTAACAAAAGGGTAGAAATCCATAAAAGAGGGGTATTATTTTATGGATTAATCCTTCCATTTTCAAGTATTAGCTGTATTGCTGTTCATTTCATAAATGAATCTTACTTAGAGAAAGAAGGTCTAAATTAGCTTGTCACATTTTTTACCTTTGCTCCTAGGTTAACAGTTTCAAGTTCCTTATTATATGACTCAAACATGTTCACAAAAGCTTAAATAGCAATTTAATTTGAAACCATTATCATTTTCATAGAGGTTTCCTAAGAGTGCTAAATTTGCAATCACCTTCTATCTCTATGAAAGAATTAATTACTTGAGTCAGAGTTGAAAGATTTGTTGAAGTCCAGACATATGACATTTGTTGATTCTGCCATGTCTCAATGTCTACCTCCTGTTAATAGACAACTGCCTTATCTTTCATTTTCCCTTTTTTTTTTTTTTTTTGGGGGGGGGGCCACATTGCTTGATTCCTTGCTCCAATACTCTATAATTCCATGCTTATCACTTCTTCCCTGTGTCATCTACCCCGCCTTGCATCCCAGAAGCTCACTACAGTTCGGAGCCACATCTCTCATCAGTAAGTTCTCAAGATAGTTCCTAGTCTGCATGAAGAGCACTTCCACCTCTTTGTGGGGTGTCCAAGGAGGACTTTTTTTAAACAGAGTTGATTTTAAAAGTCCAAATGGAATAAAAGGTTTATTTCATGTTAATTTAATTCAATCCAAAATTTTTACAAAGAAACACAGTTCCAGCACCTGGCCCTTATCTCTATCTACATGTCCCAACTGTTTTAGATGTTTAGATCTACATGTACCTCCTGTTTTAGATCTGGCAAGCTTGTGGTGAGCCAGAACACTGTTTATCTGACAGAACTCCTCTTTTACTTTTGCATTTGGCACATTAGAGTTTTTGTGTCTGGTCACAAGCTGACCTGACTCACTTGAAGTGCCATCATTCCTAGACCTCATGCAAGAGAAGTGACAGAAAAATGTCATCAGGCCTGGGGATGCAAGGGGCCACTCTTGTCCACAGTAGCTTGCCTTTTCATGTCATGGGGTTAGTAATGTCATGTGGTACCTTAAATTCTCATTAGTTTGTGCTTTCTCTGGTTTGGTCTGCAGACCCTTTGCTGATTCTATTGAACTCTTTAGTAGTCTGTCTTTTCAGTTTGCTTCTTTCCTATATTTCAAATCAATTAAGTTTTATCTAGGGTGATGGGCTTTTGTATTTTCTGTCATTCCTTTCCACTCTTATATTTGGCACTGATATGGTTGTGTTCATTTATAAACTCTCCATGTATTTTAACCGGCATTCTCCCATTTTAAACTTTCCAAATTTTAACTGGCATTCTTAAAAATCATAATTTTTATTATATCTATATCGATTCTTCACTTTTTAATAATCACAGAGATCAATTCATGGTCTCTTCTACCTATTTGACCTTTCTTTTTCATATATGGAACCATTTCCCATTATTCAGTATCATCATTAAAAGATCTTCCCCTCCAAATTCTTTCTGTTTATGAATCAACAAAATTATCATAAATGGAAAAAATTTGGTTTATCCATTAATTACTTTCCTTAAAAGATGTATTGGTAGTTGAAATACCTTCCTTCCACTGAGGCCAGAGTCTTGGATTCTTCTGGTTGATGTTCACACAGACCTTTCTCCAGTGATCTGTGCTGTATTCTCTGTCCCAGCAAGACTTGACGTTTCTCTTTTGTAGTCATTGTCAACAGACTTTCAGCAACTCTCCCTGTCCATATTAGGGATATCTTCCTTATTTATCTTTCCTGAATTATAATCTTCCATATTTATAGGTTGTCCATGAGAATAAAAACAACAATCCATTTTACTAACATTTTGATTCTCCCATTTACCTGTTATTCTTGTACTAGTATACAGGCATCTGCTCGGTGGGAATGTCCATCCCTCCATATTTTTGTCACCTCTGTTATGATTAAGCTTGTCCTTGTGTTATTTAGGCCTTCTCAAGTGACTGTTTTACTTCAGCTTTTTGCACACATTCACAGTTGGATACTTGTTTACAGTTTTCACCTGGTTAGCAAGTGATAAACAATACACTTTCCCATCTTTACAAGGACTTGATGCTTGATGAAAAGTTTACAAACATCATGAAAGTGTTTACCAGAAGTGCATATTTTCACTAAAAGATTATCAGTATTCTGAAATGTGTTTACCTAGCAGTGAATGGATAGATGACATTATTTCCCATTCAGAAGTCTAAAAAGTATTTAGTTAAACCATGCTGGCTTTGAAGTCCTTGGTTTTTTAAATTATTTTTTAATTTTACCGTATTATAAGCATTTCTATGTATATATGTATGCCATGTCCAATACAGTCCTCTAAATTCAGAGGGAGAAATTCGTCTCCTAAGAAACCTACAGAGAATCATAATTTTGGATCTAAAATTAGATCAAGCTTCCACATCCTTTCAATACCAAGAATCACTGATCAAAGGAAAAAGAGAATATTAATAAGCTGTTTTCAGTGTAGAACTATTAATGGAAAACCAGGATCAAGCAAGAATAAGTGCCAACAGACATTATCTGATGGGAGTTCTTTCAATATCCCAACTTATACTTAAATATCCATGATAGGGGAAAAAGAGAAACCCAATATCTTCCAATAAGTAATTCAGAATATATACACAGTAAACAGATAGTAAAGTCATTTGATGAAGTGTTTCAGTAATATACAAGTAACAAATCCCTGAGCCATACAAATCTCGCATCCTATAGCATTCAGTGTGGTTATGAGTCAACTTAGCTGATTCATGTTGCATCATAAAAATCATGAGATGCTTTATGCAAGACTTTGACCTAGAACTCAGTGAAATGTGATACTTCTTTGAAATTCTGTTTCTTTCTCAAACTTGACCCTCAATGTAAAGCTTTGGAACACAATTAAATAGTCTGCACTAAACAAGAGAATAATGTATACATATATAAATTCTGGTCCTTCCCATCCCACCCACCTGCTCGGAAATATATTGTTCCTTTAAAGTGAAACTATTGCTTTATGATAAGCCAATCTAGACAGCTTCTCAAATAATGGTCTAGGAGTCTATCCAAACACTAGTTAAAATAGGAAGCTGTTTCTCCTCTTTCTCAGTACCACGGTTCTGGATTTCACATGGGAATCTTTTCACATTATTATGGTCAGCCTTCGGTTTAACCTACAAATAATATCACCAGTTCTGATAAAATAAGAACAGAATGATTTCAAGCTCAAATCACAACTGAATAGTGATTAAGGTAAAAAAAAAGACTTTGTATATATTGTTTTTCAAATATACACTTCTTCAAGCCCTTTTTGCAAAGTGGCACTAAATCATTGCCTGAATTAAAGCTGTTGCAACAATATATTTATAAATACAGGAGCTAAGAACACTACACATCTGACAAAGTTCAAGTTTAGCAACTTTTCATGAAGTATTTACATAACAATTCATTTGCTTCATTGTGAACTTCAGAATAAGATACATTTTTCTTTTTACCTTTTCACCGTCATCATTCAGCTCTTCCTTAGAGATTATTTTCGAGAAAAAATACAGTGACAGACAAGGTACTCGTATGCCATCATTGATAACAATCCTTCCTTTGTCTGACTTGGGTGGATGTTTTTTAAGTTCTTTGGGTTCTCTTTTACTTTGCATGCACACAATACCAAGCATAACGGGCTTCCAACTCTAAAAGCTATAAATTAAGAAGTCGGCCATTTCATGTCATAAAAAGTAGCTCCATTTTAAGGAATTATGGTTTCTTTCAATGCGACAGAATCTTAGATTCAGATGTGTTGGGGTGGTTAGATATTTTCTCAGGCATACAAAATCCCATACTCTGCTTGTAAGTACGTAGACTGAAGGGTTCCAAAGCTGAGGTGTGTTATGAACTCTGTTGGCACTTTACTGCTATACTTCAAAAGAGAGTAGAAGGGTGAAAAATAAAGTAATGTGCTCAGTCTTTATTCCCTATAAGCTCTTGAATTAGAAGCCTAATGAAACCTGTATATTCACAAAGAGCAGAAAACAGAGAGAAAAAAGTAGCAGAGAACAAGAACAAATTAAACTTAGCAACAGTGTCTTTCCCAGTCTTAGGTTCTGCAGATTTGGCTGCAGAATAAGAATAATTAGAATACAAATAGTAACTCTTTTTCTACTTGTACCCATTGTCTCTCTTACGTGTTTATGCCTTTGTATATTCACTGTATGCCAGCACCTGCCCTCTCTAGGTTTTTAAAAGATGTAGAGATACTTACAAGAACTTTTAATAATACTGACAAAATGGTAGAGAGGATTTTCAAAGAAACATAAAGGAGTTGATTTCCAAACCCTCCTGAGAATAGTTTCAGACCATATTACTTTAAATCCATATTACTTCAGATTATTTTCAGGAACTTAAAATGTAGGTATTGTCTACTCTAACAGTGATCTAGAAGGTGTCAGTTCAGCTACTATCATTGATTAGCTAAAAAACATGTTGCTATTTCTAAGAACAGATTCTGCTCTTATTTAAGATTCGTGTTTAGTAACTGCAGGGGCAATGACATATTTTAGTCTTCTCCAGGGTGCTGTGTATTATGCCTAGACAACTAACTCTGGATTAATCCTAGCTGAAAGTGCACATTTAACTGAGGGACATGGGAAAGGAGGCTAGTTCCCTTAATCTATGACCATATAGAGAGATTCACACTGCAATTATTAAGAAAAAATTAGATCTGAATTGCCCATGGAAATATAGAGCTCTCTTTGTCCGCTTCAGAAGTCTGGAGCAAATGGACTTTCCATTTGGACACCCAATACAAGTGATACAGAGTTAGATAGGGTTTATCCAAGCCACAGAGCTCCAGTGTCTCACTCCTGTGGTCTCTATGCCATTTTGGCATTCATTGTGAGGCCTCTGTACCTGGTCAAAGAGCATGGACTTTCAGAGTTGATTGTCTTGCTTCTGGGTGATGAGCCCAAACAACCGATAGTCCCTTCTCATTACCATGATTCTTATCATTACCTATTTTACCTAATGCATTACCTTTTGCTCAATTCAATTTTGTTTAAATTACTCTTTACTGAAGTAGTAATTCAGACAGGTTTTTCCTTGGCCTCACACCTCCATTATTGACATCAGTAGGAGAAGCAGCATTAGGTCAGTGCTTATCACTCTTCCTAGTTTTTATGGCCAAAAAAGATCAGTGTAATCATCTCCTCTGACCTGTTGTATAATAATAACCCCTGGGATCTCACTAAGTAAACTGTGCAGAGAAGTTTCTACTCTGTTACAGCCAATAGGTGTTTTGTTATTCCCTTTAAAGAATGTCCAACAGTAATTTTGATTTTAATAATCTGAATGACAAATAAACTCTCAAGCCTTCTGCAGAGCTAGTTTACTTGTTTCTGGAAATACTACTCCAGAAATCTAGCTTAAACATCAATTTTAGCCTGAAAACTCAAGATAAATTAAACTCACATGAAAACAGTTTATGGTCATGTGAATTCATTTTATCACACTAAACCTCCATCTAAATTCCAGGAATTTTATCACAACATACATGTTAATGAACATTTTCTTAGGTAACGGCTTTTGATCGGGCCACCTTGTAAGAGAAATAAGTTAACAATGTGAAGAATACACAACCTCTTTTGATTGTAGAACCAGCAGTCTTAATAGCCACAACAGACTATAGGGTGCACAGTTTTTAAATAGCAGTACCATCTTCTGTTACTTAGAATATAATAATGTAGTTGAAAAAGAAGGTTCCAGGTGGAGAAACTGAGTCCTGATACCTGGTAAAGAGTTTGTAAATGTTTATATTTGCAAACTCTTTTAGCTGGTCAGTTCCTCTGAGAAACAAAAAAGTCTCAAATGCTAGATTTTTACCCATATCCTGGACATACCAAAAAAAAAATAGTAGTTTATACTGAGATTCCAATCACTGGATCTCAACTTGCAGTCAAAATTCTCCCTTAGACTAGTAAAGAACCTGCTGAATGCCTGCTGGACAGTGACTTTTTCTATATTTCTGAGACCTGAGTGGAGAATTCTTTGGAGGAAAAGAAACATATTCTATACACTCATTTCTCCTCATTTCCTTCATACAGATATTTCAGGAGAGTCTCATTTCAAGTATTGCATTTGAGAAGAAATAGTCACAGAAAACAACAGAGCTTGTTGTCCAGATCTTCAGTTTGGAGCTAAGTGAATTGATTACATAGTTTCAGCTCGAAATGAACTTGGGACTGCTGGTTTATTCGGTTGCTTATTGGAGGAGTTAGTACTATCTTCTCTGATCCAGCAACTACCTTGGCAAGTTCATGGAGGATATTGGAGACCTTGTCTGGGCTCCTGTCTCTGCCTACAGTGCCTGCTCCTACAGAAAATTGCCATAATTGTGAAGTTTTGAGGATTTATTCATCTCAGTCTTCTCTGTCGGTGTCAATTCAATTTGTCCAAATAACCAGGCATTCGTTGCTACCCATCTCTCTCACCTCCCAGGCGACTTTCAGAAGAGAGACACATGTTTATGTCAGACTCAGGGCAATGTTTAAATCCAGCTCATGCAGTGGGTTTTTGTTCAAATTTCTCTGTGAATAAAGAAGGCAGCAGAAATTAATTAGATTTTCCATCTTTAGTGCCTACTCATCACACTAGAAGCTCTTCACAGAGCGGTTTGCTGGTTTTGGCTGGAGTAGAATTAATTAAAATTGGTTATACAATTCTTCTAGTATCATTAAAAAAGGGCAGGGAAGAAAGGAGTGTGCTAGGCCTGGTAGTAGGATATTCTGTTGTGAAAAGCATCTCACCTGGCTTCCTCCAGTGATTGCTTTTTTTCTACACATAAAATAGCTTCAACAAGCAAACTAAGAGCTTCCTGCCTGCCTTGCCCTCCTTGCAGGTTCTACCCAGCCATGGATAGTGTGGATTCTAGACAGGAGCAGGGAATGTGATTTGCAGGTCCCTTGGGATAGATTTCCTGCAATACTGCTATAAAATGGGGTAAAACAGTAAAACTCCTCTCAAGGAGGGAAAAAAGTGAACAAAAAATGTACTTTGTTTTTTTATTAGCCTAAATAAGGCATCCCCTAATGCCCTGGTCTTGCTCCTAAGTCTACAGTGGACTGTCTGTGTGCATCCTTTCTGTCACTACACGAAATCTCTCAGACTACCTGCTTTCTCTGAAGATACAACAATAAACCTGTTACTAGAATCAGGGTTCCTTGCTTGTCTAGACTCTTAATTTTTATTGCTGTAATAAGTAATCTTGTTTAAAATAAATAAACCTGTTTTCCACAGCTTTTTTTACCATGCAAAATGAAATAGTTTCAGGGTATAACCTGTATGTGTTTAAGCATACTTTAAACTGCTGTGACTTTTGAATTTTGTGATTAAATGTAATTGTGATTGATTACCCACTGCCAGTCTCACCTGATTTCTAGAACTCTCATAGAAACTAAAGCTTTCATCTCAACAAGAATTACCTGTCAAAATAATTTCTAATAAGCAACACTTTCCCCTTATATATATTCTCTAATTCTAGGAGAACGACATTATATTGAATGCACTTGATGCATAACTGTAATGGAAAAGAGGAAGGCACAGCCTACTAAATTTTCAGCTCTAGGAGGAGATGGATTCAGTCCCACTGTATGTTGTTTATTATACAATTCATTTCATTCAGTCTAATAATCAAAATGTTCTCTTTCAGTAAGAATTATTTTCTTGTTCACTTCAAGAAGAGAGTAGACTTCCCTGGTTCATTAAAAATAAATGTCAAAGCAAGATTATGTATAAAAGTGTTTATAGCTGTTTACTTCATTTTCTCATAAAATCATATGTAGAATTTCAAACGACCTATGTCATTGGTGACATGTACAATCACAATTCTAATAGCATATGACAGACTTTCCCTCTTTCTCCCTCCTCTTGGCCCCATGCAAGAAGTTTGATTAACTCATACTGCTATGAAGGGAAGAAAAAGGGGGAGATATTTGCACATGGGGGCAAGTTTTGACAGCTGCACTACAAGGACCACTTCATCTTTAGGGAAGACTGAGTTTAGTCCAGTTTCCCTAAGCCCTCTTCATAGCCATTGCAAACACAGGAAAGAAGTTCACCTTTCATTATTTTAAAAAATAATAACTTTAATTCCTTTGGCAGTGTTCTTAAAAATGGATGTGGGACCTAAACTTAAAAAACAACCTTCTTATATATTAAGCAGTCCAGGAAAATAAACCTACGATTTAGCTGGTGCCTTCAGCCTCTATTCTGCTAAACAGCCAGAGGGGACCTGTGTTCTGTCACGATTGCTGACCCTGTAGTATTTAAATGGGACATGGAGCCCTTTGAAAATCTAACTCCAGACTAGTGCAAGGAGATTCAGAAAATCTGGATCATTCTTAATCTAAGCAATGTGCTTACACCCTGACTGGAACAAGCAAGGTTGTTCCTGTCACATTCAGTCTTGCTCTACACTGAAGTCGCTGTTTCTTGGATCAAAGAGATGCCTCTCAAATGACCAGAGTTCCTGAATTAGTGTTTTGGCTCATGTAGCAATACCTGGAGTTAAAGGTTAAATTTTCATTGTGCTTTAGAAAAAAAGGGATAATAACCATGCAATTAACTTTGCCTTTCTTTCCCTACTCTCCACTCCATCCCTTTTTGCTAGATCCTCATAGGTGCACACCCTGTATAGGTATTTCAAACTAAAGCCTGCTTTGCTGGTGACATCTCCAAACTGTTGCATATATACAGTATACTTCAAGTGGTAAGGTAAGACCTTTTTCCTACAAAACCATGCTAAAACTTTGCTTCTGAGCCATGTCTTTGTTTTGTTTTGCTTTATGTTGTTTACAGACTTTTGCATTTACTCTAACCAGTACAAGACTGTGAGGGTAAACACATCTACAGTATATTTTTTTTTAAATCTTTCTCCATTTAAGGAGAATGTCTGTTTATATATACTTCTTTCCTATGAAAAGTTTGAAAAATGTTTTAACTTATACTAATGCAGGCAAGATGAGGTTCTTCCACAAAAAAAAAAAAAAAAAAAAGCGCATACTAAAAGAGTTCTTGGAGCACCACAATATTTACTTAACACAGGCCTTAACACAGACATGCAGTAATTCCCATTATGTGTCTAAAGAAGATTGAAAGAGCATGGTGTTTGTGTAATTGAGTATAAGCAGTGCTGTGGAGTTCTTCCTCTCCAAACTCTGTTTCAAAGGAGCTCAACACAGAGGTCCAAAGAGGAGACAAAGTATATACTTCTTATGATGCATTGGCTAGAAGGTGCTTCTAGACTGGATTTAGAGAACTCATAATTTCCTGCTGATATAAGTTGACTTTTTTGATCTCTTGCACAACAGGGATGAACAGGAAGTCATGGATTTCATGGACTGCTCCATAGTTTGAACATTTGGTATACTTTCAAACAAAGGAGGCACCCTCAAAACAGAAGAGCTACTCAAAACAGATAAGTGTTGTGGAATTTGCCTTTAAAATTAGTGTCTCTGTATAGATTTTTCTGGATGTGTGACTCTGTGTCATGGGACAAAGAATACAAAGGAGGGGGGAGTGTATTGAACTGAGCTGTTTGTTTCCATCCCCCTCCCTTAGATGGAGTACAGTGGAGTCAAAATAGCCTGTACACTTTGCAGAAAACACTGAGTGCATACGTGGAGACATGACAAGCATCTCAAAAAAGGAATAAAAATAGTCTAGACAAGGTACTATGTAAGAGAAATACAAAGCGAAAGAAGAAGAAGAGTCGTTCCCATACCTCAGGGAGGAAGTGAAAATGCCAGACCTAATCTTACTTTAAGACAATTCTGCTGATCCTCAGTGCCAGGGCACACTTAAAAAACCTAGCAGCTTTGGAAATATATTTTAAATTACTGATATCAACTTGTCTTGACTCACAATTTTTGTTACTTTTCTGTGTTTTATCTTTGAAATCCTAGTTTGTTTCTCTCTGTGCAACTGCTGGTCTTTCAGAAAGGAAGATACTTGAGTTACCGCTATGCAATTATGAAAACAGGGCATAGAGAGGGGAGGATCACCTATGAAAGAGACAACTATGAAAATTTTGCCTTTTTTTAACTTTGGAGCAGCAAGGGGATTTTCATGGTGAGTTTTGGTTAAAAAAGTTACTTAGGGAAAAGCATTTTTTAAATTCAGTGAATAGATTTATTGACAAAAAAAACCCAAAACTTGAAGGGAAGAATGGAGCATGAGAAATTAGTTCATCTGGTTTCACCTCTTGCTCAGAGTAAAATCTACCTTGTGTTTGGTTATAACTATCACAGCATCCAGCCTTGATTTGAAGCAATCAGGAGATGGATAATCCACCATTTCCTTTGGTAGTTTGTTCCAACAGTTAATCATTCTCACTGTGGCTTATTTCCAGTTGGAATTTGTCTGGCTTTTAGCCATTGGTTCTTGTTATTCCTTTCTGTATTAGATTAAAGAGGCCTTTACTACCTTGTATTTTCGTTCTGTGAAGGCACTTATGTACTATAATCAAACCACCTCTCAATTTTCTTTTTGATAAGCTAAATGGATGGAGCTCTGTAAGTCTTCCACTGAAAAACAGCTCCTTCAGGCCTCAAATAAGTTTTGTGGTGTTTTATCTCACCCTCTCTAATTCTTCAATATGGTTTTTAGAAACTGAGCAGAAGCTGTGTGCAATATATCTGTCTCATTCTCTAGAGACCAGGTCCTAGTTGCCCTCATGTCTCTTCTGTTTATTCACCCAAAAATTAGATTAACTTTTTCCCATTAAATCAAAACAGAAGCCCATTGAGTTGTGTGCTCACCATGACATCTGTACCCCTTTTAGAATAGATTCTGAAGAAAAACAGTGTCCCACATTTCTTTTTTGCTACATACTTCACTTTGAATTGGCTGTATTGCATGCTGTATGCAGAGTTCCAATGGATTCAGGGCACTCAATCAACAGACCAGCCAGCTTCTTCCTCACTTCCAGTTTTAACAGACTTTTTGCTATCCCCAAATTTTAACCACAAAAATATTTCCATAAGTACACTACTCTTCAAAGCATTGCAAGGACCAGGCACTTGCTGTTTCCTCTGTTGCTCTGTTGTACTTTGATTAATATGTTTGGCCAAATGCTATATTAGAGTTTTTCAGAGTAGAAAGTTAGATTCCATGCAAAAATTAACATGCAGCTAAATATCATGTTTATTCCTTTAGTTAGGTTTGTGGGACAAGTAAATTTTGCTAGCTATAGTTTTTCCAGTAGTGATACATTAGATGTGTTTCGGTTTCCCAAAGCTTTCAGTATCACGTCTCTTTGAACTCTTACATATGATCAAATCGTTAAACTTAGAAACTTCTTTATTTTGTATCTTTTTGAATTACTAATGTAGTACTTCCTAATGCATTACTGATTACACCAATGATGATTGATTACAACATTATCTTGATATTTATTCAAACGACATTGATATTCATTATTAAAATTCAAAATTGTGTCATTACAAATTAATAACACCCTTTCTCTGCTAGGACTTCTTTCTGGTGGACTTTTAAGGATTCCTTTCATTTGTTCATTGTTTTATACAAGCCTTAGTTCCTAGCATCCTTATTTTCTATACTAAAGTCCATTTTCTACTAATATTTTACAATGTGGTTTTCATAGTTGTCCTCTATTTTGGCACTTTTGTAATGGGTTCATTTAGCCAGCCCTTGAAATAAAATGGTTTTTCCTTTACTGATGGTCAGGGAATTTTGGAGATTGTTTTGCCTTCTGATAAAACCTGTTCTTGAAATTCCGTTCATAATTTTCTACCTATATTCCAAATCCTCTTTTTCCCTGGTATGTCAATTTAGCTCTAGAAGAGATACCACACATCACAATATAGTGTGCTAACCTCTCACTATAATATTAAAATGCAAATATATACATAAACTAGAATAAATTAGTTTGAAAATATTGTAAGTGTAACTTTAGAGGCGATGGGTTTTATCCTTGTTCATGACTCTGCATATGTGATGCTGAAGACTTTGTTCAAAACATTTCATCGTCAACGTGTTGACCAAATGGATTGGGCCACTCCACTCCTGCCAGTTTTTTTATTCGTATGTCTTTGAGTTAAACACTTCTGTCACTTCAGTGACAGAATACATCTTTTTCAAATGGTCTTTGTTGACTTATCATGTGGCCAGTAATGTCATCTTTTTCTCCATCCTACAAAGGAAGCTTACTACAACTTTATTTTTACTGGAACTAATTGTTTGGTTTGAAGGAAAGCATACTCAGTCACAGTTGATGGGTGGAACTACTCTTGTAGTTTTGCCTACTGCAATTCCCTTTCAGGCAGGTAGACATGCTTCTTTGAACACTGGAAAATTAAAACTCAAATTTGCAAAAGCCTTTACTTATTTTATTCTCCAAAGGTCCATTTTCAGAAATTCTCATAGTAGTACCAGTGCAAGTCAGTTGGATTTATGTGTATTGGTAATCAGCTCACACTGGGGATAGCTTTCAGAACCTTTATATTTACTGTCCTGAAAGATTTGTGGACTTTTGCTGACTGAGAACCCACTCCATGTCCAACTGCCTCTTTTATACCTGAAAGATTAAGATACTTCTTTTTTTCTGATGCAAGAAGTGTTTGGGGTTTTTTTTTAAACAAAATCCTCTTGGATTTTCAATGTCCATTGATGAAAAGCATTACCTTTGGATGTAAGGGCTTTTAGTCCACCAGGAATGTGCGTTTTCAGAAGGAAACTCAGGGTGACAATGCTGACCAATGTGGTGTTTGCTGGACCAGACACATAAACTGTCAAATTTCTCATTTGTGTGGTGGTGGTACAGGCTCAGACTGAAATCTCAAAGGGCAGATGTTGGGAAGAACTATTTGTTCTTTTGTTTCTGAAGGGAGTTGATAACACGTTCAACAATTGTCTTTGCACTGCCAAATAAACCTGAGTATCATAGATACTCAGTTAAATAGAAATAATTACAGCCCATGCAATTATGTATGTCACACAGACTTATGTTTGGCCTAGCTAGTGCAAAAACTCTATGCTCAGAAATGTGAACCATATGGAGCATGATAATTTTGTCTCTACAAAAATTAGTTCTGATGTTTAACATGGGTTTGTTTTCTAAATCTAACCAGCCTGAACATCCCTGCTTAAATGTTGCATATGATTTGGTTTATAGAAAGCCAGTAATATAATTATAAATGGGCTCGAATAAAAATTATAGAATTCAATATTGCAGTACTGCAAACTTGGTAGAAGTTTGGTTCTGGGTTCGACCTTTTCAACCTCGGACCCAGCTCTCACTATGTCGGATTTCATTTTATGGGTACAGATTTGCCCTTGTAGAACTTGCACTCTCATTCTGTCACATACTTAATTTACAGTGGAAATCTGATCACAGTCACCTCTAATTATCTGATTTGCAGCACTACTTATTGCACATAACTTATTTGCAGCACATCTTATTTCTGAAGAGCAAAAATAGGCTATAAACAAACACAAAATACATAGAGCAACATTCAGAAATATGGTAGGATTTGGGCTTTAGAAAAGTCTCAGACTAGTCTGGAGTTTCACACAGCTTGTTCAACGTTGAAATATTTTTTTTTTTTCCTATTACTTTAGAAAAACATTTTCTTTAAGGCAGACTTAAATGAAATGTTTATTTTTCTCACTGTAGGAAATGCTGAGTTAGACACCAAGTGTGGAAGTCTGTCCAGAAAATGGACAGGTAGCTTGCTTTTGGGCAGGAAGATAGGTCCAATTGTTGCTGTATTTTGATCTCAGTCTTCTCAACATTGCAGAATTTCTGCAATTTCTTTGTTCAATTATTTTTTTCAGTGTCCTTGCTTTCAGTGCAGCATTTGACAACTGTGTGTGCCAGGTGCAAATGTGGACAAAGTAAGTTAGAGTAAGTTTAACTGTTTTGTTCATACCGAGAAGCTCTCTGGTCATCCCTGCAGCCCTCTGCTTTTTTCTTACATCTCTCCCTCTCTCTCTTTCCCACGTTTGAATTTCTCTGTGCTCAGCCTTTTCTTTATTGTTGCTTTGTATTGTGCTGGATTTCCCCCCCCCCTTCTCTTCAGTTTCACTTAACTGGAACATTAAGTAATCCTGAAGTTCTGCTATAAATTCTGAGCCACTCCAAGTTTTAAGTTAATTCAAAAATGAAACAAACAAGTTTGTTTCTTCTCAGCCAGAGAGTGTAATTTTTTTTAATAGTTTTTCAAGAGTATATAGTATCATCTCTCCAATTTGAAAATATCGTATTTGACTACCTTTTTAACTCACAACTTCCCACTAAAAGCACTAAACAAACACATGCTGAACTTCTGCAAGTTCTGTGGCCCTATGCTAAAGTTACATTTTAAAATTATAATAAAATAAAAGCCTAATTCTCTTGAATGTAGAAATATAGAAAATATCAGGCTTTGTACCAGTTTAGACAACTTTTGAGTTGAAGAAATGAAAAAAATATAAATCCCACAGAGAACCAAAAAAAGACAGGATTCTTTCTTTCTTTTTTTACCAGTGTGGTGTGTGCATGTGTGTTCTTGTGATAAAGCTGTGAAGTTTTTGGCTGTCCTTTTCTGGCTTCTGTTGTTTTCTAGGGGCTCAGTGGGATAGATAGTTTGTGCTGTGACAGGACATGCCAACAAATTGCATCACTTCTGCCTCAGTGACTGAGGACAATGATATGCCATATGCCCATGGCAAGAAATGAATGGGGCTCATTTACACTGGCACTGGGTGCCTTCAGCCCTGTCAGTCTTCGGAGGCTATCCATGGCAAATTGGAAAGTAGCACTGGAGTAGCAGCAGCATGAAGAGATGCAGCCTGAAAAGCTCCCAGCATTCATAATTTTATGAAAAACATGCAGCTTTGAAAGGCAAAAAATATCCATGTGACACCCTGGATGCACTTATCCCATCCCTTTGCAATTTAACCTTTTGTTTTCAAAAAGAAATAGAATCACCAGTCCTTTCCTGCTGTGTGTTTTTCATATGCCACTAAAAAATAGAAAATTTAAAAAAAAAATCTTGGAGTGAATTCCAACTGCAAGAAGAAAACAAAAACACAGTGGGTGTCATGCTTCACACATTCAAAACAGTTTCTCTGCTCAAACAGACTGCCAAGATTTGCCCCAAAGTTGACCCCATTGCCTCCAGTTTGCACTCCAGCAACAACAAAACTCATATTTGGCCTCTGACCTGCTTGGCAGCACATCATTTGTTTCCATGTGTTGAGGCAAAGGATGATGGGCGATGATTAAAGAGCAATGGGTCTATTGGCCTGAGACACTAATGAGGATGAAATGAGAAGGTCAGTGATCACCCTCACATGGCAAACTAGGACATGGAGCTAATCTGTTGTTAATTGTCCTTTACATTTGTTTTAAGGACAGTGGCAGGGATAGGTGGCAGTCATATGTCTCCCTTCCTTATAATCTCTGTAATTAGCATGAGAAATAGAGCTCGACTTGCCTGGAGAAGCCTGAAATGTGCTTTGCAAGTGGTTTTATTTTGTTGTGTTTTTTTT
>VZRX01001960.1:0-20005 GCA_013398075.1 Notiomystis cincta
AAGGTCCCTTCCAACCCACCCCACTGTGGGATTCTATTGTTTGTTCCTTTAAATAAGAGTTTTCTCTTCCTTTCTCTATTCCTATTGAGTCCCAGGGCTGCCTGGGCTGGGTCAGTGGGGCTCAGCTCAGGGGGGGAGGGAGGTGTTTGCTCAGCACCTGGACCAGACCGAGCCTTCCACCCAAACCAAAGTGATTTAGGCACGAGAGGGCCCAGTTTGTAGGAGCTGGCAGAGCCTCAGCAGTGCCCTTGGCAGCTGTGGATGTGGCAGTGACATTCCAGGGCTGTGTGGAACTGCAGCCGTACACAGGCTGTGGATCCAGGCTGTGGGATCCCCACTTGGAGGGGTTTCCTTTCTTTGGGGGGGCACAACAGCCAGAATTCACCTCTTCCTAAAACACCAACACAACCTCTGCAACACCTGCTCCTGCATGGATCCAAAAAGCAGTTCCTTGTCTTCCTGTGTGTGACATGTGAGTGGCACAGGGACAAGGCCAGGGTGGGCTCTGCAGGGTTTGAACTCTCCTTGTCGGGGGGAAATGGAGCGAACGGCGCCGGTTGCTGCTCACATTGCAGGGTCTGAGTGCATTTTAGGCTGCTCACACTTGCCTGAAGTTATATATTTCAGGAGGTGTTTAAATAATAATAACTCTCCAATTCCAGCTGGTCAGTAATTTGCAGAGCTCTCTAAAATTCTCAGTAATTCTAAGTGGGGTTGATATTTCCATAGGTTGTAGAGTACCAGTGATTGTTGGTTGGAAAACAAGTGAAAAACAAATGCTTGAGAAATACTTTGGCCAGTCTTAGTTGCTGGGTGTTGTGTTTTGGGTTTAAATTTTATTTTTTTTTGTTCATAATCCTGCTGTTCTTAATTTCTGTTGGAGTTTTCTTCCTAGAAACTCCTGTCTTTATATCTCTTTGTTTATGGAAAGTATAATTTTATTTTAATTATTTCCAGGAAGGTGAACCTACTTAAATTTCATCAGGCTATGAGGAGAAATGAACTTTAACATTTAGGAATTTAAATACATTTCTAATTCTATAGCTTGTAGATTTGGGAAAATCCCACAAATTCAGTTATGTTTTAGAAATATTGTCCAGAATTTCTATAAAAATCCACACATTTAAGGGCTTGGCAAAGATGGGTAACCATCAAGTTTTTGAGATGACCTTAATTTTGAGATTCATTCAATGCCCAGTTGAAATTTAGGTTAATCTTTGACATTTTGACACTTAGAAAGTTTTTCTAAAAGCAGATTTCAGTGGAAGATAAACCTTTGTAATGCCTGTCTCTGCTTTTCCTGTTGGAAAACTTCATTTGCTCTTGGATTCCCTCGGTTCAGTTCAGGGTTGAGTTGAGCTGCAGTTTGAGAAGTTTATTCTTATTTTCTCCTTTCCTTTTTCAGTGTTGTTTGCTGCTGGACTCCCCCTGTCCCCACAACCCCGCAGGATGATATGAGACTTGAAAGAAGACGATGCATACAGGTGATTGGATATTTAGCTTTTTTTACAATGAAAAATTATGGATGTTCTTGGTGTGCTTTTCCTTGCTGTTCCATTCTCTGTCCCCCTCCTCAAATGATGTTGTTCCAACTTAGGAGAATATTTAAGAACCTGCAGAATTTTGAAATCTTTCTTTGCCCTTTTTGAAAACTCTTCTGCAGCTTGGAAAACTCTTCTTCTTCCAGGAAGAAAATGGTTTTCTTGAATGGAAGTATTGTTTTCAAAGTTTTTATGGGAATGCTTTTGAAGGTGCCAATTTAATGGACTGATCGATATTTTAGGAAGTTCTCCGATTTTTTGGCTAATCAAAAATCCTGGAAGTGCCAAGTGTATTTGCAGATTCAATGGCTGATTTTTAGTTTTGTTGGAAATACAATTCATTTTTCGACACAGAAAATCGTTAGCAGTAGAAATAGAATAAAACAGAGTTTGTCCAAGAGGGTTGGTTTAATTTTTTATACCCAAATATATAAACTTTTGCACTTCTGGAGCCTGTAAAAGTGTAATAGATGCAAATCAGATCTTTGGTTTGCTTGTTCAGCTTTAAACCCCAGGAATCCTTGGGGCTGGGGGAAGAAAAAAAAAAAAAAGCTGGGTAGATTTCCTTGTGCATCCAGCTCATCTCCTGATTGACAGTTTTCAGTTGCATCAGCTGTTCATGCATAAACAGCTTTGGAGGGTATATTTACATGGAGCCTTTGGATTAGGACCAAGATGCTGGAAGTGGAGATTTCAAAACCAAACATCGTTCATTCCACTCCGATGTTTGTGAGTTGTGTGCTGAAAGCTCAAGTCAAAGTGGGTCTAAGGAATTCTAAAATTAGGTTGGGTAAAGAAGAGGAGAAGGAAAAAAAAACTACTCCAAAGGGATATTTCATTGGTTTTAAATATCTAAGTGTAGAGGAGTGGTATTAAAAGGCTGAAAATTGATGTCCCATCAGATTTGGGGAGCTCTGTCTGTAGTAGGCAGTGACAGATTAAAATAGAACTTAAATATTGAGAAAATGTTTTGAAAGCTTTAAAAATATTCATCCCACAACTAAAAGGAGAGCTAATGTTATGAAAGTGTACCTTATGTATGACAGTGTTTGAGAGAATTCAGTTTCATATTGCAATGCATTAATCTGATTTGAAACTTCCAACTTAAGCACTTTCAGTTTTGGTCAGAATTTCTGATGGTGTTGAGCTTGGAGAATTATAAACAGGATAGAAATGGATACAAGATTTTGAAATTTAAGTGGTAATTCTGTCTTCTGCAGCCCAAATTCTTTATTTTCCAGTCCCTTGAAAAATACAGATCAAAAACCAGGACAGAGACCTTTATGCTTCTGATGTGCCGGAAGTTAGAAAAGTCAGATTTATTTGCATTTTCTGTTTATTGGTAGAGCCAGGCTTGGTGTGCTGAGGTTCTGAGAATGAATGAGATTTGCAGACCTTAAAATGAGACTCTGCCCTGTGATTATTTTGTGGTGCAGTGACAGGAGGAGTCATTTGGTGACTGCTGATCTCGGTCTCAAGTTCAAAGTAGCTGGGGAGAGCTCAGGCCTGAAATTGAAAGGTTTTGTGGTTCTTGAGGACGGCTTCTCTTGCATTTTCAAGAAGGTTTCTTGAGGGTGATTGAGCAGAGGTGCCTGGTAATGCCTCAACTACCTTTGGTTAAAGGGGGGAAGCTTCTACAGGGTCAATAAATTCTTATAATGGGCTGCACTTCATTGTCCTGGGAGCTGACCCGCTCTAAACCCCTACAATTAACCACAGCACAGCTGGGGAAACAATCTCCTAAAGAAGAGGATTTTTTTCACTTCTACCATGGAATACTTTAATTTTAGATCACCACTTAAGCTGAAAACACAGAAAGGTATTAAGTTCCACTGCTTTAAAAAAAAAAANCTGTGGATGTGGCTCCGGAGTTCATGGTCCAGTGATGGACCAGGCAGAGTTGGGGTCATGGTTGGACTTTGATGGGCTGAGAGGTCTTTTCCAGCCTTAATGATTCTCTGATTCTGTGTTGATGTGTGGATTTTTTAGGATCTGTTCTGCTTTTCCCTGAAATACTCTGCAAAGAGCAAAGCTGGGGTTCAGCTCCTTGCAGGGAAAGCCAAGTTTGTATTTCAGTCATGTTGTGGTAACACAGGTAATGCCTTAGAATGTGCTTTGTGATTAAAAAGCATTTTCAGAATGGGAATTTTTCACTTCTGTCCTTTGCAAAGTCTCTTCAGGATCTTCTGGGAAAGGAGGGAACCAAACTTTTCTGGATGTAGTTAAGGCTGGTGGTCAATCATCCTACCCATGCTCACTTTTCATGGTGTGGTGACATCAAATTGGGATTCTGCTGGGTTCCTACAAGAAAGGAGTTATCTTCTGTTTAGAAGTTGGTGTTTCCAGAGTTACTGCTACACCTTGTGCTGCTCCTGTGTAACTCAGAGCTTGGTTGTTCTTTTTTTCCCCTCTTTTTTATGGAGATAAAAATCTTTTGGTTTTATAACAGCTTTCTAGTTTTGACTTTTCTAGTTAAGCTGGAGCCTAAGGAATATGGATCTAAAAATACTCACATGTCTAATTTTTAAGCTTTTGAAGAGCTCAGAGCTTCTTTTTGTAACCTTTGGAAGAAAACAGAGTAACATAATGGTTAGAGCAAATTACTCTCATCAATGTGGAATTATCTTAGATCCACCAGAGATGTTGAGAACCAAGGAAATGTGATAAAGGCATAGTCAAGTTTGATAGGACATTGGAGATGCTCAAATTGCTCTTAACTTTTAAAAAAATGGTCATTTTTGGAAAAGAAAATTAAGCCAATCCAATACTTTCCAATAAGGATACTGCAAGAGCAATGGAATAGTCAGTTCTCACACAGATATCTGTCTTCCCCCAGCTGCATCCCTCGGTTAAATATAACAAATCCAGAGGAAAGACTTCTGGGAAGTTCCTGGATTGGGTTGAATTTAGAGCCTGAGAGTGTCCAGGTGTTTGTTTTATGGAAGGATACAGTGAAAATGTAGAATTGGGCTGTGCCTCTCACATCTCCTGTTTCACATTTTAGTTGCTGATTTCATTGAGCCTGTAGCTATTTTAAAGGATGTTTTTATATGTCAGTAGTAAAAAACCACAAACCAAAGCAGAAAAACCCCCTCAGTTGTTCTGCAGTCAGAACAAAGCGAGTCCANGTCTCAAGTTCAAAGTAGCTGGGGAGAGCTCAGGCCTGAAATTGAAAGGTTTTGTGGTTCTTGAGGACGGCTTCTCTTGCATTTTCAAGAAGGTTTCTTGAGGGTGATTGAGCAGAGGTGCCTGGTAATGCCTCAACTACCTTTGGTTAAAGGGGGGAAGCTTCTACAGGGTCAATAAATTCTTATAATGGGCTGCACTTCATTGTCCTGGGAGCTGACCCGCTCTAAACCCCTACAATTAACCACAGCACAGCTGGGGAAACAATCTCCTAAAGAAGAGGATTTTTTTCACTTCTACCATGGAATACTTTAATTTTAGATCACCACTTAAGCTGAAAACACAGAAAGGTATTAAGTTCCACTGCTTTAAAAAAAAAAAGAAAAAAAAAAGATTTGAAGAAATGGGGATATTAAATGCTGTTTTCCAATTTGACTCACAGGAAAACAAACTTGCAGCACGTTGAACTTCTCTTTTTGCCCTGTATAATATGTAGGACACCCAGCAAAAGGGCACTTTAAAGGTGCTCTTTGGAGAACTGAAAGATTTTCAATAATTTTATCGACGATCTGGAGCAGGGACTGAGCCCACCCTCAGTCAGGTTGTGGGCAGCTTCAGTTTGGGCAGAAGTGTGGATGTGGAGAGTGGGAAGGCTCTGGACAGGCTGGATCCATGCAATGGAGTGAGGCCCAATCAGGCCTAGGTCCAGCCCTGCCCTGGGGTCACAACAGCCCTGGGGAGCTCCAGGCTGGGGCTCCAGGGGCTGGAAAGCTGGAAAAGCCCTGGGGGTGCTGTGCCAGGGCTGGACACGAGCCCAGGGGTGCCCAGGTGGGCAAGAGGCCGCTGGCCCCTGGGCTGGAGGAGGAATTGTGTGTCCAGCAGGAGCAGGGCAGGGATTGTCCCTCTGTGCTGGGCACTGAGAGCCCCTCNCTCCCTGGAAAGGGTGCTCAGGCCTTGGCAGGGGCTGCCCAGGGAGGTTCTGGAATCACCACCCTGGGAAATGTCCAGAACCTGTGGATGTGGCTCCGGAGTTCATGGTCCAGTGATGGACCAGGCAGAGTTGGGGTCATGGTTGGACTTTGATGGGCTGAGAGGTCTTTTCCAGCCTTAATGATTCTCTGATTCTGTGTTGATGTGTGGATTTTTTAGGATCTGTTCTGCTTTTCCCTGAAATACTCTGCAAAGAGCAAAGCTGGGGTTCAGCTCCTTGCAGGGAAAGCCAAGTTTGTATTTCAGTCATGTTGTGGTAACACAGGTAATGCCTTAGAATGTGCTTTGTGATTAAAAAGCATTTTCAGAATGGGAATTTTTCACTTCTGTCCTTTGCAAAGTCTCTTCAGGATCTTCTGGGAAAGGAGGGAACCAAACTTTTCTGGATGTAGTTAAGGCTGGTGGTCAATCATCCTACCCATGCTCACTTTTCATGGTGTGGTGACATCAAATTGGGATTCTGCTGGGTTCCTACAAGAAAGGAGTTATCTTCTGTTTAGAAGTTGGTGTTTCCAGAGTTACTGCTACACCTTGTGCTGCTCCTGTGTAACTCAGAGCTTGGTTGTTCTTTTTTTCCCCTCTTTTTTATGGAGATAAAAATCTTTTGGTTTTATAACAGCTTTCTAGTTTTGACTTTTCTAGTTAAGCTGGAGCCTAAGGAATATGGATCTAAAAATACTCACATGTCTAATTTTTAAGCTTTTGAAGAGCTCAGAGCTTCTTTTTGTAACCTTTGGAAGAAAACAGAGTAACATAATGGTTAGAGCAAATTACTCTCATCAATGTGGAATTATCTTAGATCCACCAGAGATGTTGAGAACCAAGGAAATGTGATAAAGGCATAGTCAAGTTTGATAGGACATTGGAGATGCTCAAATTGCTCTTAACTTTTAAAAAAATGGTCATTTTTGGAAAAGAAAATTAAGCCAATCCAATACTTTCCAATAAGGATACTGCAAGAGCAATGGAATAGTCAGTTCTCACACAGATATCTGTCTTCCCCCAGCTGCATCCCTCGGTTAAATATAACAAATCCAGAGGAAAGACTTCTGGGAAGTTCCTGGATTCGGTTGAATTTAGAGCCTGAGAGTGTCCAGGTGTTTGTTTTATGGAAGGATACAGTGAAAATGTAGAATTGGGCTGTGCCTCTCACATCTCCTGTTTCACATTTTAGTTGCTGATTTCATTGAGCCTGTAGCTATTTTAAAGGATGTTTTTATATGTCAGTAGTAAAAAACCACAAACCAAAGCAGAAAAACCCCCTCAGTTGTTCTGCAGTCAGAACAAAGCGAGTCCATGTTGCTGCTCTGTGTTTGGAGTTCACCTGAGTTACCTGAACTGCTTCAGTCACAGCCACTGGAAGTTTTAGCAGGAAAATCCAGAAACCTCCTGGGCCAGCACTGTGTTGTCCCTTCCCTGGCTGTCCCTGTGGCAGTGGAGATGCTGGCCCTGGTCCCACCCTGGGAGGTGAAAGGAGGTGGCAGAAAACCAGACCTGGCTTGGGAAGAGCAAAGCTCTGGTCCAGGTGCTGATTCCTTACTGGGGCACAGTGCTGCTCCCACTGGTTTTGTTCCTGGTGGGGGACTGGTTCCTGTTGGATTCTGTCCAGCTGGGTCCTCACAGGGAGTTTTTGGTGGATTCTCAGGTCCTGGCTGAGCAGATCAGCACGAGTTTGCCATAAACCAGAAGATACCATGAAAATCATGTCTGAGACAGTAGGAGGGGAAGGTTGAAATGCAAGCAGCTGATGAGGACTTGGATGTTCCCAGGGTTAACTCCTGCTTTTCCATGGATAAATCCCTTTGCAGCAGAGGTTGCTGCTGCTTTGCCTGGGAGTTTTTGTGAGGAAGCAGCTGGGAAGGGCAGCGCTCCTCAGACTGAAAGTGGAAGTTCTGCTTTTCAGAGATGGAGTCATTGACCTCAATGAATGATAACCTTGAAGTCAACAGACTAAATTAATGCTCTACTTTCTGTATTTGAGAGCAGGAGTGTGAAAACCTGGACAGCTAAAGTTAGATTCGTGCATCCATATTTAAAAAGAAGTTGCCTATTTAGAAGAAAAGGATTTTTTTTTTCCCTCCTCCAGAATGGCTCAGTACCTGTGATATTGAAAATTGAAGTTTTCAGCCTCAGCCCTCATCTAAGAGGAGACAAAAATCCTGTCCCAGGGTTTTGGCATGGAGTTATAGCCCAGTGGAGGATGGTGCTTTCCTTATTCAGGAACAGACCAGAGCATCTAAACCAGAAAATCATCAGATGCTGCAGTTCTTATATATTGTTTTAATATTCTGGAAAAGTAATTTCTATTCATTTTGCTTCCCAATACATGTGACCCTCTTTTAAAAACATTTTGAGATAACTTTCAATGAAGTTTTAAGTGATGAGGACATTTCTTTATTGCAAGGCTAAAATTTACTTCTGTTGCAAATTTCTAAGAGCAAAGAAAAAATTGATTCAAACAAAATCAAATTAAAATTCAGGTTAAAAATTGCAGTATTAACTATTAAAAAATACTTCCCATTTCCTGAATGATTGGTCAGTGCATTGAGGATGCCTGAGGTGTATAATGGGTATAACACTGCAAATACAGAGTCTTCCTTGCAGCCTTTCAAGTCAGTATTCAGTGTGGGAATAGAAAGGAAAGGTTCCCCTGGGTAAGGCAGCAATGGGATGGTGAGACTGGGTTTGGAGCTGCCCTTGGAGTCTCAGAGTTGTGCCCTGTCCCAGGGATTCCCTGGCTCAGGTGGCTGCTGGGAGTGGCCCTGTCTTGTTTCGTGTCCTGTTTCTGCTGCTTTTGGCAGCAAATGTTCCTGGCTTGGTCCTGCTGGCCTGGCTGGGAGGGTTTGGAGTGAAGTCTGGGGTGAGGGTGGGTGTGGAAGGGAATCTCAGCCCTGTGCTCCAGGCAAAAGCTCTTGGTTCATATCCAGATGGAGTTTCTTCCATGGGCTTGGCACGGGCAGCACCAGTTTGGGAGCTGTCACAGCTTTCCAGGAACCACACCTGAAATCTGGTGCTCCTGAAGGACCTCCCAGGGTGCAAATCTGCACCCAGCAGTGCTCTGTGGGTATTTCCTGGAATCCCTGGGGCTGGAAAAGCCCTCCCAGCCCCTGCAGTCCCACCTGTGCCCTGTCCCCACCTTGTCCCCAGCCCAGAGCACTCAGTGCCACCTCCAGCAATTCCCTGGACACCTCCAGGGATGGGCACTCCAAAGCTCCCTGGGCAGCCCCTGCCAAGGCCTGAGCAGCCTTTCTGGAGCCACAACACCCAAAATTCATCATCACTGGACAAGCTTGACCTCAACTGGTCCCACTTCAGTTCTTGAGCGTGTTCGGTGTAGAATCCATAAGCAAATTCTTGTAGGAGGCATCCTGGTTTATAAATCATGGAGCCAGGTGGAAATGACCTCTCCCCCATCCCTAAAGTTCTGCTCCTTTAAAATACAGACAGACACCATAGGATGGCTCCCTCAGCAGCCAAGCCTGAGTAGTTCTTGGTAGGAATTCCATTTATAGTACTTTATCAGGCAGGTGGAGACAAGAGCTGGGCAAATACTGTTCCTAAATCTTGCTGAAATTGGACATTCTGACTTGTAAGATTTGTATTTCTCTTTTTCTAGTCAGGCTGGTGTCTCCTGTTCTATTCAATTCACCCTGTGATATGTGGGTTTTAATGTTTATATCAAATGCTTTTGCAGGCAGTGGTGCCCAGATGTTGTGTTTGCTTGATGCCTAACTGGGATCAAGCTGGTGGATTCCCAGTTTTCCAGAGCAACACAGGATATGCTCAGCTTGATGACAGATTTTTCCTGCTTATCCATAGGGAAGTAAGTTCCTCTCACCAGGTTTCACCAGAGTTTCCATGTCTCAATATGCAGTCAGCTATCCATGGATAGCTGGGTATTTCCATAAGGCAGCTTCAGGACACGTTTGTCAGCCCTCTGATGTCACTGGGTGCAGCTCAGACGTCATGAGGGGGTGTGGTTAAACCCTGCTGGATTTAGGAACACCATGAGGCCTGGAAAATGTAAAACTGGGAATATTTCCCTCTCAGATTTCCGTTGTGACGCCACAGTCTCAAACCCACGACTGCTGATAAGCTTAAGGACAGTGATTAGATTAGAGAGCAAGAAACATCATTTGGTTTTAGCAGTGACACATCAGATTTGAGCTCCTGACCTTCCAGTTGTCCTGGGAGGAGCAGGGAATACCCAGCCCAGCAGATCCATCAGCCCCAGGGAAAAGCCTGGCTCCTGTGGCTCAGCACTCACTGACACTCACACCTGACCCCCAGTGACTCCCGAGTTAAATCCCAAAATAGCTTTGGGGATCTGGATTTGAGTTTATTGCACACAGAGCCAGCTGTGGAGAATCTTTGCTGGAAAGGTGGAACAGGTGGCAACACTTTTGTTCCAGACAGAGAGGAGAGATTTGGCTTTGATTTCCTCCTTCCCCCTGGGAATCTGTTGGTGCTGGTGTTTTCCTACCAAATTGGTTATTACAGATCCCTTAAAAAGCCAGGGATGCAAGCAGAGAGCAGAGCATTAAGTTCTTCTTTTACTGGTTAATTCTGGATCTTCTAACTGGTTTTGTTCTGTGCATGCTCTTAATTTCTCTTTCATCTCATTGAATCCACTTTGTGAACAGAGAGTCCAACCTCAAGTTTGGTAAATCATCCAACACTTTGCTTTTTCTTTAGAAAAATCACAGAAAATTTTAATGTTTGTGCATCTTGCCTATTTGAGCTCTGTATTTTGGGGTGAATTTGCCAAATTGTGCTCCCTCAGATGTGATGGAGAGGGATCAGCAGATGTGCCAGGCCAGGAAATAAACAGAAAGGTGATGTTTGTAAAGGTTGGTTTCGGTTTTACCTGGTTTTGTAGGCAGTGAGACCTTTAAATAGAGAAAATATTGTAATACTGTGATTAAAGTCCACAGTTGCTCAGCACTGCCTCACCACTCCAGGCCAATAAACTGTTTCTGGCAATACATGAAGACCCAGACATGGCTTTTTAGCTCAGCTGTGATGGGGCTGACATCTTCATGCTCCTCCAAGGTCCTGAAGATGCCTAAATAGAATTAACTGGTTCTCCAAGCTTTTCTATATTAGTAAAAATATCTATGATTTCACCTGCCATGTTGAGTTCTGACTTGCTGTCAATGCCTCTCATAGATCAGATCCTTCTCCATGAAGTTGGGTTGAATATAAAACTGGTTTTGTCTTCATGTAGGTACAGAATAATGGCCTACATGTATTATATTAGCTTATAAAATGTAAAATAAATTAAAAACACCCACCAAATGTGTTTACCACGTTTTGTACCTACCAGTAATCCACTTTTTGATAGTTTGGAGTAAAACTGCGAATTGGACCTTTGAAATATTTCACTCTCAAAAGCAGCAAATGTCCATTGTAATTCCATTTAGAGCTTCACTTTAGGTGTGTTCCAGATGTTCATGGTAGGCTCTGTGCTAGGTCCTTAAAGACTATAAAAAAGCAGTAATCTGGTAATTGATTTATTCTTGTTTCTTAAGTTAAACCCTTCCTAAAACTTCCAGCTGTAAAATCAAGTCATCATTTCAGAGTGCTGAGTAATTCCTGGAGACTTCTTGGGTCCAGTGATGGATCCACAGTGTGGAGTTTAAGTGTATTTCTGGTGCTCAGGCTCAGAAGGGGATATCAGTGTTTCTTTTTAGGTTTAAGTGTTCACATCTCTGGAGTTTCTCCAAAATTCAGTTTTTCAGTATTGGTTTGTTGAGATCATGGAATCCCAGAATGGGTTGGGTTGGAAGGAGCTTAAAGCTCATCCCATTCCCAGCCCTGCCATGGGCAGGGACACCTCCCACTGGCCCAGGCTGATCCAACCCCAATGTCCAACCTGGCCTGGGACACTGCCAGGGATCCAGGGGCAGCCACAGCTGCTCTGGGCAAGCTGAGATGTTGAAGGAAAACTTTGATTCCAGCATTAAGATTATTTTGATAAAGAAATAACTGAAAAAAAATTTACAAGTTAGTCTTGTGTGCTTTAATTTAGACCAGTTTGTGAGGATCTTGTGTTTTGTCACTGTGATCCTTAAAATCAACTGATTCTTCCTCACCTTTTGTGTCCCTGGGCAGGTGTTTGATAAGAGCATGAACCTCTTTTAAAGCTTGCAGAGAAGCAGGGTCCCAGCCCAGAATCTGGAGGTGATGAGTGCAGTTATTGGCCGAGGGTTTGGACGTGTTTTCCTTTCCTTACATGCCAGGATTTTACAAAATTCACTTCCCGGCTGAGCCTCTCCTGGTTTGCCATTTTCACTAATTGCAGGGAGGCTGTCTCAAGGAAGAGACTTTATTTGTAAACTGTGCCAGCAGAGAGCTGCAGGAGCAGCTGTNACCTGCAGCTGCAGGAATATTCCTTTGCTTCCTTCTCCCTTACAAAGCCTGGGTGAATTTTGTGTTGCTTTCCTATAGGTTTCCTTCGAAAATTCAGCTTTTCTTCCATCTTCTGAGAAATTTTATCTGTAAAGTTGTTCTTGTCCTCTGGCTTGGGCTGACTTCATGGACTTCAGGAGTCTTCATGACTTCTTTTGTGAAGAGATTTTCCTCAGAAAAAAAAAAGAAGCTGTTTCACACCCAAATCAATGGGTCAGTTTTCAAGTTGGGATTCTGCACCTTCAGCTTAAATTCTGTGTTCAGCTTTGTTTTCCTACAAAGATTCTGGTAGCAAAAGGCCCCAGGCAACGACTGTTTGGATCCCGAGGAAGGCAAAAAAGTAGTTGTTGTGTTTTTTGTTTGTTTGGTGTTTTCTTTTATGTCTGGAGGCATGTGGAGCTCCAGGGGAAGGCAAGAAGCACAACTTCATTTTTTCTTGGGAGAAATCCAGGCTCTATAGGCTGCCATCCAAATGCAAAAATTCTGACACTTCTGTGCTCAGAAAAAGTGCCACCAAAACGGAGCCAGCTGAATACTCCACTTCTTCAATAGAAGGCAGTTTCCTTAAATAGAATTTGGGAGCTAACTTCGTCTGGAGCAGGGATTTGGGTTCAAAACACTTCCAGAGCCACAGTGACGTCTTTGCNCAGAATCTGGAGGTGATGAGTGCAGTTATTGGCCGAGGGTTTGGACGTGTTTTCCTTTCCTTACATGCCAGGATTTTACAAAATTCACTTCCCGGCTGAGCCTCTCCTGGTTTGCCATTTTCACTAATTGCAGGGAGGCTGTCTCAAGGAAGAGACTTTATTTGTAAACTGTGCCAGCAGAGAGCTGCAGGAGCAGCTGTGGTCGGAGGAGATTTCGGAGCAGCAATTCCCAGACCAAAAGAGCCCTTTCCCTGCGGGCACACGGAGCTTTCCCAGCGCCCAGAGCAGATCCCTCGGGGCAGGACACGCCCGTGGGTCACTGCCTGAGCTGCCTGCTGGGGAGGGTTCCTGAGCGTGCTGAGTGCCACACATTCCCAGCAGTTACTGGGAGCAGCTCTGCTCTCAGGGATGCTGCAGATCCCTCGCCCTGCTGGGGAATCAGCTGCTGCTTCCATGCTTCCCCAGCTATTAATTCCACTCTTGTCCTTAAATCCTTTTTCTCTTTGGACTTATGTTGTCTCAGGAGAACATTGCTTTTTTACCCCTTGTCAAAGCAAAAAACCCCAGGGTTGTTCCATCTTTTGTTATACATAATATATAAATATANTTGTTGTGTTTTTTGTTTGTTTGGTGTTTTCTTTTATGTCTGGAGGCATGTGGAGCTCCAGGGGAAGGCAAGAAGCACAACTTCATTTTTTCTTGGGAGAAATCCAGGCTCTATAGGCTGCCATCCAAATGCAAAAATTCTGACACTTCTGTGCTCAGAAAAAGTGCCACCAAAACGGAGCCAGCTGAATACTCCACTTCTTCAATAGAAGGCAGTTTCCTTAAATAGAATTTGGGAGCTAACTTCGTCTGGAGCAGGGATTTGGGTTCAAAACACTTCCAGAGCCACAGTGACGTCTTTGCACTTGAAGTCTTTCACTCTGGCTACAGGTATTTGGGTAAACACTCGGTGGGTATTCAGACATCTCAGGAATCATTTGTGTCCTGTGAATGAAAAATCTGCTCCACTGCTTTTCTGGAAAGGGGTTGGTAGAGAAGAGAAGGGAATTCTTGCTTTCATAGAATCCCAGAGTGGTTTGAGTTGGAAGGAACATTAAAGATAATCTCATTCCAACCCTGCCATGGCAGGGACACCTTCCACTGTCCCAGGCTGATCAAGCATCCAACCTGGTCTTGGACACTTCCAGGGATCCAGGGGCAGCCACAGCTTCTCTGGGCACCCTGTGCCAGGGCCTGCCCACCCTCCAGGGAACAATTCCTTCCCTACAAATACACTTTGCACAGTATTTACAGATTTGCTCAGTATTTACAGATTGGTTACAGTATTTTACTGTTTGACTGTGTCACATTTTCTCCCATGAATCCCAGTTTATTAGCAGTATCTTTTTGCCATCAAAAATCCACATTATCCTCGATAACAGATTAGCAGTAGCTTGTCTTCCCAAGAAGCTGCAGTTCCCATTAGGAAGATGGGTAATCTCCCTCCTGGATAAGCCTTTTGATCAATTTAGAGAAAAGTGAATTGGTGTCTTCTGAGTGAGTCTGGGTAGCAGCCACTTAAACAAAGCGATTTGGGCTCCTTTCAACATCAGCTCCTAATGAATCGTTGGAATTTCATCAAAGACCAGGTAATTAGACAGGTACTGCACCTTTGGATTCATGGCAGCACTGGCAGAGGCTGCATTTCCTTACTCAGAGATAGGAACTGATCAGTTTTGGAGAGCAAGAAATGCCTCAGGAAGTTTTTGGAAGCATCTGGACAAGATGCTCCATGGAGAAGCATCGCTGTGCTCAGGTTTGGAGAGTCAGGGAGTCTTTTCTGGGGTCCTCAGCACAGTTACAAGGGAAGGGACAAGCACAGGAAATTCCAAGTGTGACTCTGAGCCTGATGTGCTTCTGGCCCTCAGGAATGAAATCCAGTGAGCTGGGAACACAAAATTACCGTGGTGTCTGAGCTTTCCATGGAGCAGGAGGCTCTGCTCCCAGGGAGCAGGGACAAGACAAGAGGGAAGAGCCTCAGGCTGGGCCAGGGGAGGCTCAGATTGGACACGAGGAGGAATTTCTCCACTGAAAGGGTTGTTCAGCCTTGGTGTTCAAGATGATCCAGTCCCACCTCACCCCAGCCCCACCAGCATCACCCCAAACCCTGTCCCCAGGGGCCACATCCAGACTGCTCCTGAACACTCCCAGAGACAGAGACTCCAAACCTCCCTGGGCAGCTCATCCCAAGGCCTGAACACTCTGCCAGGGAAAGCTTTTCCTGATATCCAATCTGAAACTGCCCTGCAAAATCATTTAATTCTTGCTGATGTTTTGAAACGTTGGAGTGTTGGTTAAAGGTGGCCAATGCTGTGACCCTCTGGAGAGTCTACCATGCTTTCCTCTCACAAATCAAAGGCAATTTTCCATTTCTGCCCACTCCTTTTGTTTGCAGAGATGTTGGGAAGTCTCCCCTTACCCTTCTGAGGGGCAGGAAGAGAAGGGAAGTCCTCCCTGCACCTTCTGCTCGGACACAGTCGGGCTCTCTGGGGCTGCTAAGAAATTGTAACAATTCCCAACTTCCCTAAGAAGTCTTGAGGAGCTGTGTGAAACTGAGTGACATTTGGAAGCCGTTCTGTGCTCGCTTGGCCAGCAGTGCCAGAGAACAACACCGTGGTGCTTTCAACCCAGATGCTTTGGCAGAGCAGAGCCTCGAGTGTCGCCACTGCTTGGCAGAACAACTGGTGCTGCAAAGCAGGAGCAGGTGCTCCGGGCTCTTTCTGCTCCTCCTGCACCAAGGCCCTGCTTTTTGCACTGGTTTTGGAGCACGAGAAACAATATTGCTCTTCTTTTCTGCTCAGGCTTTTAAACTCTGAGATGGACTTGGGAAAAGGTTGGGCAGCGATGAGAATGATGAGTTATGTGGCTCTTTGTTGTCTTTTATAAACATCTTAGAGGTGGCAGATTCTGTGCTTGTTTTATACTTTCTCCTCCAAATTCATGGAATCCCGGAATGGTTTGGTTGGGAGGGACCTTAAAGCTCATCCAGTGCTACCCCTGCCATGGGCAGGGACACCTCCCACTGATCCAACCCCAATGTCCAACCTGGCCTTGGACACTTCCAGGGATCCAGGGGCAGCCACAACTTTTCTGGACAACCTAAAGTTCCATTACTTGAGGAATGTTTGATAACTGCCCTGGTTGATGTCCTGCTGGGAGTGACATTTCTTTGGGGTAACATTTCTTTGCACCCCTTCTCGAGCATCTCTTCCCACCACAGCCTGACACAGCCTCACTCCAGGGAGTTTTCACTCATGGCAGGAGGACACTTCCAACTTCTTCCCTCTTCCTTCAGCTTCTGCCTGCCAGGGCAGAGTCAGGCTGTTCAAAGACTCATCCCCATGTGTGTATTTGCCAGAGTCCTGAGTGTGCCATGCATGAAGTTGGGTGTTCTGTTCCTGAGAACACTTTTAAAACCCCAGTGCCGAAGCTTTGAAGCTCATTGGTACCTGAACTTTTAAATAAAGAGTTTGTGTGTTATTATTTCCCTTTCCTCGACTTGCAGTGGCTTCACCCTCAGTGACAGGACTTTGCAGGAGGTCGTGGTTCCTTTGCATTGCAGGACAGTCGTGTCTGGTGCCTGTAAATGTGGTGTTCACAATGTCCTTGGGAACTGGGAACATTCCCTGACCAGATCAGGGCAGTTCTGTTTGAATTAAAAGCCTTCAGGGGTTAGAACATTTCTGTTTGTTAACATTTCTGTTGTGAACAGGACTTGGGGTGATCTTTTCCCAGAACACAGTTGTTGGCTGAACCTTGAAGAATTCCTTGTTTGGATCCTGCAAATAATTTTCCATCATCAGCTTTCCTTGGAAACATCCAAGTCTCTTTCCTCAGGTGGGATGCTCCCTCTGCACCTCTCTGGAGACCAGGAGACCCAAACCCACCACCAAACCATGGCAAATTATCCAGTCAGGCTTTTTTGGTAGTTTATGTATCCTTCAGGAAGTGCTGGAATGATTCCTTCCCTCCCTGCCCCATTTCTGCACCCCCTGCAAGTCACCTGCTTTTTTTGGGTGGCCAGGGTGCATCCCCCTCCTCATGGATGCTGCAGATGCAGGGGACAGGCAGCTCTCAGGAGCTTGTTCTGGGAATTGACATTCCAGAAAAACCGGAGACTGGTGGAAGGAGAGGCTCAAATGTTACAGCTGGAACGGGGTGTCTTGGGTTGGTGATGTCCCTGCAGGGGACAGGTGGCACTTCTTGGAAAAGAGGAGCCCACTCATGGCAGATGGGGGTCAGCTGGGAATCAGATTTATGGATACAGAATAACCAAAGGAAAGCAGGGATGGATGGGATTTTGGGCAGGAATTGTTCCCTGGGAGGGTGGGGAGGCCCTGGGCTGGAATTCCCAGGTTTGCTGTGGCTGCCCCTGGATCCCTGGCAGTGCCCAAGGGCAGGTTGGACATTGGGGTTGGATCAGCCTGGGACAGTGGGAGGTGTCCCTGCCATGGCAGGGCTGGCACTGGATATATTTGAGATCTCTTCCAACCCAAACCATTGTAGGATTCTATAAAATGCAGAGAAAATCTAATTTTTTAAAATTTGCACAACTCTGATACTTGGGTAGTGTTACTCTCATCATTATTATTAGTGTGAAAAAACCCCAGATTTTTATACTTAATTTTAATCCCTGCTCCTTAGTTTATGCCAGAAGCAGTAAAGCCTTAGAATGAAGAAATATAAGTTACACTTCAAAAATAATTTTCTTAAATCACAGCATTCTCTTAACGGAATAATGATATTTTTTCTTTGTTTTGTGGATGGTTTTTGTTGTTTTGTTTTACATTTTTCTGGGTTGAATTTTATGTCACTTGAGAGAAAATACAGTTTACAGTGAGCCCCACTTTGGGGTGGTATTGTTTGGATTAGTGAAGTCTGGCATCCCTGGGTTTAGGTGGGTTCTAGCTGGAATTACAGATACAACCACACTTAAGTTTCTTTTCTCCTTAAAAGCTGCTGCTTCAAGGTGAGACAAATCAAAAGAAGTAATTTCTTAAACTTTAAAGAAGTGTGTGCTAAATACAGGAATTATTACAAAGACAGGAGATTGGGCTTTCAAATTGGGCTTTGGAATTGTGAGGTTTGACTGGACTTGTCAACCCCCTTGCCTGGGTTTATTTTGGATTTTTTGGGGCTTCTCTGTGATGAGCACTAAGCTGGATATGGAAATACTGAAACTTTTTACTGGGGAATGATTTCTTGTTTAGTGACTTGAGAAGTCTGAGTGGAGTTTGTCAGGACTGGCTTCAGTTTCTTGCTGTAAAATGCAGTTAAATATCAGTTATCTAACCACTGAGAACACAGCAGAAAAATGGTTTAGGTACAGTTCACAACCTGTGAGGATTTCGTGGAATAGTTCTGCTGCTTCCAGGCTACTTTGGAGTGAGGAAAAAACCTGGAATGTTATTATTTTATGAACTGTGCTGTGGAGTAATAAGGACACCATGCCTAAGAGTTTTAAAGTACTCTGTGTTTTAAGAGCTCCATCAGAATTTCTGCTATTTATACAAAGTATTCTGGTTTTTAGGAACTTCCTCAGCATTTGTGTTGTTAATACAGAGTATTAAGCAGAGTGATGTCTCCAAATGCAACAGAACTCCTCAGTTTGTTGCCAAAACTTATGTGCTATAAACTTCCTTTGGAGTGACATGAACTACTTTAAAATCATCCATGAAATCAGCCAGTGAAGGAATTCCCTGGAATTGCCTGGAATCACCACAGCAGCAGCTTCCCCATAATCCAGGTGGAATTTATAGTGCTGGATATTTCTTTTTGTAGTTGAGTTTTTCACTTAAAAAGCCTCTGTGTGTGTTGGTCCTTAAAGGTGTGTGCTAGGTTAATAGCAATCCCAAACCCAATCCCCCAAATCCCAAACTGTGCAGCCAGTTTGGAATCAGTAAAGGAAAAAAAGACTTTTAATATCAACAGGACTGAGCAAGTGGAGGGAGGGGACAGCCCAAATTCTGAAAATACACACTTGCCCACGTGCCAAGTTATTTTATTTTTACAGTTGGTTTTATTTTAAATTTGTCATCGCCGTGTTAGAGGAATTCCACCTTTATTTATGGCAGACACCAGAGCTGGATGGATGTCACCCAGTGAAATAGTTTTGAAAATACATGGGATTATTGAACTGAGTTAAACAGATTTTGCATCAATTCCTAACCCTGTCTGTATTCAAACTCCCAAAGTACTTTGAGATCCTCCCCCTCTCTCCTGAAAGCTGTTCTCTTTGGTCAGGTATTGAATAATTTATATCATGTGAGACTCTTGCACATGATGTATTCATCCCTTGTTTAGCTCTTACATTCATGGTTTGGCATGCTGGCTGTACATTGATATGGGAGATGCTTCCCATTTTTTCTCTACCAACTGTTTAAATATATCTTGTGCCTCAGTAACTACAAATGGGAAATAGAATAATTCAAGTAATTTCCCTTGATGGGTTTTATGTGTAGGAAAAGATTTCTTTTTTTAAATGTCTTTTCTTTTTTAATATATATATCCGTTTGTACAATAAATTAAAGGAGAGCTTTAAAATTACGCCGATATTTATGCTAATTTCACGTTCAGCTGGAGATGCCTGAGCCATCAGGCCGGGTATTGATTGGGGATAAAATATTGGGTGTTTTTCACCTCTCGTGCGGTTTTGACGTGCTGCCATGTAGCAGGTAATTTATTCCATCTTTAATTAGTTTTGCGCTGCAAACTGCAAATTGTGAGTAATGTTCTTTGGAGGTGGGGGAAGGAGGAGGCGCTGCACCAGCACGAGGAACTCTCGGTTAAGTGCTGATAAAAGTCTTTCCCCGAAAGGCCAGCGGAGCAGCCCAGCAGAAGCTGCAAAGTCCTGGCCCAGCCCGGATTGCTCGGGAAATCTTGTAATTCCCTGCTCAGGTAACGCTGTGCAGCGTCTGCGAGAGAGCACCGAAGAAATGCAATATTTGGGTTCAAAAAAGCTGACACGAGATAAAGAATAAGGTGGCGCTGATTTTTGGGGTGTGGGAGCGCACACAAACCGAGGCGGTTTCTTGCGGTTTAGGGCATAAAAGGCGAGATTTCAGGAGTTTCGCTGCTGGTAAAACATCCCGAAACGAAGTCACTGAACGAGGGAGCCGCTAAAACTTTGAGTTCTGTCGGCCCTGACATTTTGGGCGCTCGCTAAAACCGGGCCGCCCGCTGGAGCTCGGAGAAGTTCGGCCGTCCTGGGCAGCCCTAGAGAGCCACGGGGCCGCGGTGCCCTCT
>VZRX01001960.1:20137-30499 GCA_013398075.1 Notiomystis cincta
AATAATAATAATAATAATAATAAAGGATGTCGTGTCTTTAGGGTTAAACCCAAACTAACGAAACATAAATTCAGATCCTTGGGAGAAAGGGAAGGAAAAAAGGGAAGGACAGGAGCAGCCTGACACAGTAATTTTAGGAGGTGACCTGCCTAAGGAAGGCAGCGACAGGGAACTTTAGAGCTTTTTAAAGCCGCGGGAAGAATTCCAGCCGGGCGAGCTCCCACCCGGCAGCGCTGAGGGGACCTTCAGCATCCCAGCCCCGAGAGCGCGTCCCGGAGCCGGGCACGGCGAAATCCTAACGCGGGCGCGTTTCTCCGTAATCCCGTGTATCATGGCTGCGCCGCCCTGCCCTTGCTGTGGGGGTGAAATGTAGAACATGAGCCTGATCCTCGGGAGATGGAGCTAATTTCGCCCTAAACTGCAAAGTGTTAACAGCGCCCGGCGAATGTGACAAAGCTCAATCGCGCTCCTTGTTTATGGAGCCCGCGCCCATTGGCCGCCGCGCGCCGGCTCTGCCCTGGCAACTGCGCGCCCGCATTTGCATAGCGCGCCGCCATTGGCCGGCGCCGCGGCGCTGCGGGCCAATGGCGCGGCGCGGCGCGGGGTGGGCTATGCTAATGAGGCGCTGTTGCTGGGGCGCGCTGCGGCAGCCGGGGATGCGCTGAGGGGAGCGCGGGGAGCGGCTTCCCCCTCACGGGCGGCGCGCGGGCCTGCGCCGTGCGGGGCGGCCTCGCACACGGCCGGCAGTGGGGCAGCCGCAACTTCGCCTTGTTGCTGCCTTCCCCACTGTGTTTCCCCTCTTTTTAATTTTTTTTTTTTTCTTAATAAAATGCCTTAAAGTAGCCAGGTTCCCGCAGAAAGCACGGTTGGGGAAGGCTGGTGCACTCACCTCGCGTATCAGCCCCTTCCCGCTGTCCGAGGTCAGGATCTGAACCTGATTATTCTTTAGAATAATCTATTTCTGGAACACGCACTCACCTTTTAAAAATGGTGAATTCACAGCCCACCCCCCCCTCACCCCCGACAAAAAAACCCACACACACCAAAACCCAAGCCCCTCCTCAGCTGTAAGTTGAGTCCTGGTTTTTTTTCTGTCCTAAATATCATTCCTGCCTAAGAATATTGGGGAATCTGAGCTTAAAATACATTCTGTTGTTTAAATCTGCATCTGTATCTGTCCCTTTTTTTTTCCTTTCCCTGCTTTCCCAACCAGCTTTTTCTCCTGCTCAGTCACGGATCACTTTACCTTCAGCAGTCCTGTTCCCCACTCCCTCCCTGTGTCTTCCTTAGTGTCCAGTTCCGGGGTTTTCTTTCCATAACTGCTCACATTCTCTCCTTCCAACTCAGTAAAACTGACTGTAAGGTTAATGAATTATTAAACTGATTAAATCCAGCTACTTTCCATGCTATTTTTTCCCTTTTTTTCCCCCCCTTCCCGTTAGCATAAGTATCAATTTGTATCTGAGGTTTGATATTACCTGGCATTTGCTACTAATGGTAGAAATTCCTGTCACCAGCAGGAATTTTTGGTTAAATCTGATTTTTAATCTATTAGAATTCCAATTTTTTCGGTTTTCTAAACCGTTCAGAAAACTTCAGGTTCAGCAAGAGAGGGCAATTTAATCCCTCTCAAATAAAGCCAACCTTTTCATAGAGAAACTTAGTGATTCCTAGAACCAAAATCTTAGATTTAATATAAATTGTGTGTACTTGGGTTTTGCTTGAAGCCTTCCAAAGAGTAAGTTTAGAGGTTCTTTTGTAGCACTTTTAAGGGATAAAATCATATCAATTTAAACTTTGTGTCACTAAATTTCTCTTGTATTAGGAGATTACGTGGTTTATAAAGGATTTTCCTCCTTATTTACTGAATTTGACAGAACTTTCTGTTTTCTGTTTGGATTTGTGGTTTTCACCTGAAACTGAGGGGCAGGTGTGGGTCTTTGAGCAAAATTAAATATGCAGACATAGTTGGAATTGTTGGAAAAACTGTGTTTGGAATAATACTCATAATATTCTTTATTTCTGCTTTAAGAGCTGTTTTGTGTGTTTGGTCAAAGGTTGTTCTTGATGATCTTGGAGGTCTTTTCCAACATTATTGTTTCTATGATTCTTTGAACTTTCACCATGATCATAAAAAAAGTTTATCTCCATTTCCCCCTCTCCTTTATGTTCCCTCTTTTTAAACGGCAGGCTTTTCACTCGATTAGCAAAATTATAAACCTTAGAATAACTGCATAAAATCATAAAATGCACATAAATTTGTAGAGGGAGAGAAAAAAGAAGCCTCAGAACCTCAACCTTGGCACATTTTCACCAACATGGGCAACCTCTGGAAAATGAGGATTTGGATAATTTGTATTTGTCAGTTTTAAAGCAAATACAGATGATTAAATATTCAATAATAAAGTATTGACTGCTGAGATATTGTCATAAAATAAATAAATAGACCTTGAGGTGAATCAGCAGCGAAAGTACTCGAGTTCAACCAGTGCTCCTGAGGAGCTGGACAGAGTTCCAGTGTGGCCAGAAAACTTGGGAAGAACTTGAAGTGTGTATGAGAAAAAGGGAAAAGCTTTAATAACAACCCTGTTGGGGTGTGTACAGCTGAGAATGTTTCCTCTCTAAATCCTGGGATATCCTCTCCTGGAGGATCACACGAGGGCAGTGTGTCAAAAAGGAGCTTTTTTTACTCAACCTGTAAAGCTGCTCCTGTGTGGAGCTCTGTAAAACACAGATTTACCTGCTAGGATGAGTTCCTTGTCTTTGCAAAGTCCTGAATGCAGAAAAATTGGAATTATGGAGCCCTTTTGTGTTTATCCCACGTCTCTCTGTTTTTCTGTGGAACAGGAGAAAATCCAGAATGCTGCAGAAGGAAATGGTTGTTTGTGAATTCCAAGGATGCAAAAACAATGACCACTCTATAGAATATATATGCAGACAGGAATAATTTTATTTGGAGCACAGTCTGAAGAGTGTCAAGGGATATTATGTTAAACACAATGCAAATAAAAAGATCTATTGTATGGCCACCTATTCAGGGAGTGCTGCTTCCATTCTGCCCCCTAAAACAAACAGGGCATTCATGGAGCTAAACAGAATCATAACTTCTTGACATGGAGGCACTGAGTTAAAGTGGGGAAGGATTTGGGCTTTCCTCATTTCTGGGCTTCATTTCAGTGGGTTTTCAGTCCATTCACTCCTTTGTAGGCCAGGCCCTGTTTCCTTGTGGAATTCCAGGTGGTTTTGAGCTGTGCTTTCAAGCAGCTGCTTCTCCAGGGCAGAAATGGAAAAGCAGAGGTCTCACAGAGCCTAAATTCGACTTTGAAAGTTAGGAGTGCTTGCATTTCCTGTAGGTTTTAGCTGAGAATTTTGGCAATCTTGGGCTTCATTTATTTAAAAAAAGTGGTTTCACTTTCACAACATTTTCTCAGTTCTAAAATTCTCCGGAGTCTACTCAAAGTCATATTTATAAGTTAATGAAACACAGATTTATATGGTGTTGCCAGTGGATTAAGTGATTTTTAGAGACTTCTTCCTTGAGTAGTGGGAGAATTACAGTGAGTGGTGGCGTTCAGTCCTTCTGGCAGCAGATTTTTGAAGTGGCCTTTTTTTGGTTTTGAGGATATTTCCCACAATCTCTCCCTGTGACAGGTCCGAGCCCCAGATTTTGTCCAGCAAAGGGAACCGGTGTGCTCTGATTGCACAGAAGCCACAGGTCCTGCCCAAAGTCCACCTCCTGCCACAGCTCATCCAGGGAAGGGACGGGCCAAGACGGGCACAGCGGTGGCAGAGCAGTTCACGAAGCTGCTCTCGGCCTCCTTTGTCTCCAGGCTGGGAAGAGGTGGCACCCAGGGGTTTGAAGTCACCTCCTGAGCACTGGGCCCTCCCTGCAGCTCCGTCCAGCGGGGAGAGGAGCCCGGAGCGGGAGGAATCCGTGGGGGTGTTGGCCCAGGAATGGGATTGGAGAGGGGGATGTTTCTAAGTTTAGGGATCCATTCTGCTCTGAGGGAAGGCAGCGTTTGGCATTTCTGTACAGGGAAGTTGGCTGAATAGTTATTGTAGGACAACTTCTGAGGCAGCCATTCTTAATAATTCCTCCACAATAGGAAAGTTCCTCCAGAGGAGGAACTGGTGTGGGATATTTATAACGGGATTGTTCTCCCATAGCTGCCACAGGTAATTTCTCTTTGTTCCCTGAGTTCTCTCAGCCTTTCCCTGGGTTCTCTCAGTTTTTCCCATTCCAGAGTGAGCAGAGTGAGGTCCCTGTACCCCCACGTTCTCATGCAGCCACTTCAAACCCCGTGCTTGGGGACAATGGGCAGAGCAGGGCTGCAGAAGTTCACTCAGAGTTCAGGTTGGCATTTGCTTGTTGCCTGAAAGATGATTGTTCTAAACTCCCCAGTCCCCCGTGGCTGACGTTTGTGATGCTCAGGCAGAACTCTGGTAGGTCTGACTCGTCTTCAGCGTGGGTTTATTTGAACAGAGAGTTCTCAGGGTCCCAGTGTTTGTTGCTAATTGCTCCCTGTCTCTTTCAGGGTGTGCTAATACAGCACAGAGGTGGTTGGGTATTAGAGCAGTGCAGGGATCCCTTTTCCAGACATTCTTCAGTGGCTGAGCTGTCACAGCGCTCATGGATTGTGCTGAGAGCTTTCCCAAAGTTGACCAGAACTCTGCAAAACAATTAACTCTGGGAAAAAACCTCTTCTGTGAAGGAAGAGCGTTGTACAGTTCCTCAGCTGACACAGGATTTCTTAGAGGGGACCTTGGGCTGCTTTCACATTCACTAATTTAAATACAGAAAAAAGCAACAAGAAGTGTTTGCCTTCACCTGTGGTGGCTTAGCAGGGGCTGGAAATAAAAAGATTTGAAGTCTGCAGGTGTCCTGTGCAGTAAGAGCCGTGCTTGGTCTGTGGTGTGGGCCCACAAGCTCCTGAACTCGGAGTGTGGGAAGGAGAACACCCTTTGTGGGCAGCGAGACACTTCACACTTTTATTCTCTGGTCGTGTTTGCTGGCAGGTTCTCACTGAGCTGCCAACATATCCCTGAGAGGGAATAGAGGGAATATCTGCACATGGCTGAGCAAGCCAAACACGGAAAGGGAGGGTGGGAGAGGAGGGAGAGGCGGGGAGAGAACTCAAAACATTTCGTGTCAAAGCAATAATTTTTAGGGGAAAATCATAAAGAAAAGGTCTAGCAAGGCAAAAAGAATGGAAAATGAATTGTGCAGAGGAAGTTTCACGTTTCAACCTGAGATCATGGAGTGGTTTGGGTTGGAAGGGACCCTAAAGAATCATCTTAATTCCACCCCCCTGCCATGGACAGGGCAGGGACACCCTCCACTCTCCCAGGTTACTCCAAGCCCTGTCCAACATGGCCTTGGACACTTCCAAACCTGGGGAATTCCTGCATTTAAACTTTCAGAAGTATGAAATAAATGCTGGTGGGACTTTCACTGCTTTTACCTGCTTCATCTTGCACAAGAATCACCGTTTTTAAGGCTGTTGTTATCAGCAAGATAATTATTTATCTCCCTGTGTTAATGAACCAAGATCTGCTGCACTTAGGAGATGCTTTTGTCAGTCCTGAACTTGCATCACTCACAGAGTCCAAACTGTCACAATGGTCCTATTTTGGGGGCTAATTTTTAATTGTGAGGTGAGAAGTATGAAGATGTATTAAGGAAATGTCACTTTTTTTAATGCTCTGATGATTTTCGTCTGACTTTCCCTCTTTTTTACCTTTCCCTATGAATACACCTCAGTAGAACACTTGGGGAGAAGTGTGACAGAGGGACAAAGAGAGTCACAAAGATACCTGGAGAAGCAAAGCAGATCTTTAAGGAGCTGGCTGACAGGAATTCAAAGAAACACTGGAATTACTGTTGGGATTTTCAGGTGCAGTCCCACCTGGCACAGGAGCTGCTCTAACAACTCCTGGTTCAGAGAGAAATCTGTCACTTTGTGCTGGCTTTTGTGGCACAGAAATGTGGAAATGTTGAGGCTGGAAGAGACCTTTGGAGGTTGCCCAGCCCCGTGGCCAGTTGGGTTTTGGCCACAATACACACATTTTTTCTGGATTGATGATGCACTCTTGAGATCACTCAGTCACCTGCAGCCTTTCCCCATCAGTCAGTGAATGTTTGTGCCTCTCTGTAGCTGAGAGGGCCAGGGATGTGTTTTACCACCAAAAAGTACTTTTTTTGGGAGGAGGTTTAATGTCTAAATGAGTTCTGTGGACTGATGTCAGAATGGGAATGACAGGATCTCACATGGACAAGGCAGGAAATGGAATTTGCATTGAGTTCTGAAAAATCTATGCAAAAATTTACACAATTTCTTCCATTACAACAACTGTAGTTCATTTATAGGCTCCTCAATAATCACAATCTCAAATATTTGTTATGCCTGGAGTTAATAATTCCATTGTTGCTTGGAAAAATCATAAAATCACAGGATGGTTTGGGTTGAAAGGGACCTTAAAATCATCCAGTTCCATCCCCATGCCATGGGCAGTGATAACTTCACTTTCCCAGGTTGTCCAGAGCCTCATCCAGCCTGGCCTTGGACACTTGCAAGGATGGGGAGGCCCCAAAACATCCATTAAAAAACGCCCAGATCCATTTAAAACACAGCTGTTTTGATGAGAAAAGTACTTCCCATCCTCACCAAAGAAATAAATTTATTCTTGAACATCTTCCACTGTGTGGAGATGATGCTTTAAAGAAATAAACCTTCTCCTTTCTGCTGAGGGAATCCATTTTTGCAGTGTGTCTATTTTCAGAGAGTTCTGAGCTGTGAGCCTCCTTTGAGTGCAAATACACATCAAGGTGGGTATTTTTATGCCTTCCCTGAACTAACATTAGGTAAGGCCTATTTGTAAGATAATTCTACCCACTCCCAATCCATAATCTCTTCCCTTAATGGGCCTCATGCTCAGAGGTCTTGGCATGTGTTTTGGGCTTTTTTGACTTCATTTTCCTCCCCAGGTGCTTTACAAGGTGTGATCACTTGAACTCGTAGTGGTTAAAAAGGAAAATTGATTTTTGACTGCATCTTGTTGGGAGATATTTCTGTCCTGTGGAAGTTTTGGGTGTGCTCTGGTAACAAGTGCTGGTGGATTTTTGTGCTGCCCTGGTGGTCAGCAGATCCCTGATTTTTTTGGATGTCTGGAGCTCTCCAGATGAGCCCAAAAGCAATCTCAGAGCCACCAGAGGCTTCGTGAGCCTCAATTAATGGGTGTGCACAAACGTCCCTATTTCTGGAGCGACTCCTCGACCTAAAACTAAAGGAGGTCAAGATTTCTATTCTAACCAATCCTTCTTTCCCCCCTCCCTTCTCCTAACGTGTCACTGGGTGTTTCTAGGAGTGTTCCCTTGGGATTAGATGTCCTGGGATAGGATTGCAGGTGTCAGGAGAAAGTCTGGGCTGTGGCAAGGGCAGGGATTTCATCAGGGCGCAGAGCTGGTTTGTGTTGGTGGGCAGGACTCCTGCAGCAGCAGGCTCTGAGCTGCCCTGCCTTGCTGGCAGTCACAGGACAGGCTGGAATGATGGAATTCCCTGGCTGCTGAACTTCTGACCCAGGTGGTTGCTGCTCGTTGCTGACGTGGGCGAGGCCAGTCCTGTGTAGGAGATGACTGAGATGCTTTTCCATTTGGGATGGGAACACAGGGATGAGTTGGTCAATTCCCATCCATCTCCTTGTCATCCTTCCTGTCCTCAGACTGCTCAGGCTCTCATCTTGTCCCTTTTCCTGAGAGTCACTGGAAACCCATCGGTGTTCCTGCTTCAGGAAGGTTCTTGTTGGACACAGTTTGGGTTTGTGGCATCACATTTGGTGAGGGACTCTCCTCCAAGCCAACAGGAATCTCGTTGTTGGTCACAAACAGCAAATCTCAAAGAAATTTTAAACTAAAAGAATAAAAATCATGGATTTGGATGCAGGTGGACTTGGGAGGGAAAGGTCTACAAGCATGAAAAGTTTCCAGCTGAACCAAAGCATCAAATTGCAACTGTTGTTTTGTAGGATAATGATACTTTTAACATTCTTTTATTTTTTTTTTTACTTTATTTCAATGTGTGTAGTGCATTATTCAGTTTTATCCTCAGATTTGTTGTGATTTTTGGAGTGTCAGGAGATCCTATGAAGTCAAACTGTAAATGAGAACCCCACGGTGCCAGGATTTTTGGGTTTATATATTTGAGCTTTCTGCTTTTTTAGGAACTCATGGAATAGCAGAATTTTTTAAAATAAAATTTGTTTTTATTAAGTTATGTAATTGGCCAGGTATCTCTCTCTTGGAAACCTGTGGCCTGGGGTAAGAAAATACAACATCTAAACCTTTGAAAGTAGCTGGCTCTACACTTTAGAATTAGTGGTATTTTTGACTCTCTGATTTAAATATTGTTTTGACTTTTACTTCAGTCACCATGATGTTGCTAAGTGAGATTATGATTTTTTTTTCAGGTTAAGCAGAACCTCAGAAATTAAAAGAGCAGAAAGCAGAGATACTGGATGATGCCTTACATATGTTCAGCCATTCTTACAGGAGTGTTCAGTGGCTCTTGGAAAGGAAATGTTCACTAAATTCACCAAGTTGTAGAATTAGAAGATTAACTCTGATTGTCAGTTTTTAATGGACATTTTGCAGAGGAGCTAAAGTAATTTTCTGTGCAATGTTAAGTTAAAATGGTTAATATTTTAATATAATTAATGTCAAATGGTGTTTGATTTCATCCATGCAGTTCTTCTGTTGCCCTGATAGGTGTTGAGTCAGTGGTGCAATATCAATTTCAATGTTTTAATTTTCTTTTGACAGAGTTATTTTTAAGAAAGCCAAATCTTGGCTCTACTCATCTACTGTTTTCTACTGCTTGTGTTTTCTTGCAAGGTTTGGACTGTAAAGGAAGTGGGGATTTCCCTTTGCTGGTCAGGTGCTTGGCTGTTTAACACCTTCTTTCTAAATTTAATCTTTGGTGATAATTTTGCTTGCAGATTGCAGCTGCTCTTTGTTTGCTGCACTTTGTAGGGAGGAATAAACACAGAGGACAGGGAATCAGGGATTCACAGGATGATCCTTTGGGATCATCCAGTCCCACCATCACCCCAACACCACCATCACCACCCCTAAAGCTTATCCCTGAACCAAGATGAGCTGCTCAAGCTGGACACTGGATTTTCCTTTAGGACAATCAGTCCTGAAAGTTGCTGGGAGCAGCCCTGAAAGGCAGAACTTGTGGTTTTTTCCAGCTTTTATGGAATCCGTATACGGAATTCATTTGTTTGGAATAACCCCTGTCAAATTCTGACAGAGTTAGGCCACCCAGGTGGAATGTGAGAAAAGGGATGCTCAGGATTAGAGACATGGAATGGGTTGGGTTGGAAGGGACCTTTAAAGATGGAGTTGTGATGGTCAGGGACACCTCCACCAGACCAGGTTGCTCCAGCCTGGCTTTGGACACTTCAGGGATCCAGGGGCAGCCACGGCTTCTCTGGGCACCCTCTGCCAGGGCCTGCCCACCTCCCAGGGAACAATTCCTTCCCAAGATCCCACCTATCCCTGCCCTCCCTCAGCTTTACACCTTCCCCCTTGTCCTTGTGAGAAGTCCCTGTCAGTAACCTTTCCCTGAGGATGCTTTCTGGGATCACTCCCTGTGGAATCTCCCGTGTAACAACCACTCTGTGCTGATCAGCTCAGGGATCCGGGACTGAACACAGGGCAAGATTTTCAACCCATCAGCTGCTTAACCCTCACCTTGTCTTTGCAGGAGGAGAGACTTCAGCATGCAAACCTTCATCTGTTCGGCTTGCACCATCGTTTTCATTCCATGCTGCTGGCCTTCAGATGGCTGGACAGATGTCCCATTCGCATCAGCAGTACAGTGAGCGGCGGCAGCAGAACATCAGCGAGCAGCAGGTCTCCGCCTTGTCCTACGCTGAGCAGCTCGAGCAGCCCCTGCCACTGACAAACCAGGTAGGGCAGGCACAGCCACCTGGGCAAGGGTGGAGCTGTGGGCTCCTCTGGGGGGGAAGGGAGATTGAAAGGTGGAGTTCTGCCCCCTGCCATGGCAGGGACCCCTCCCACTGTCCCAGGCTGATCCAAGCCCAGTGTCCAAGCTGCCCTTGGACACTGCCAGGGATCCAGGGGCAGCCACAGCAAATCTGGGAATTCCATCCCAGCCCCTCTCCACCCTCCCAGGGAACAATTCCTGCCCAATATCCCATCCAGCCCTGCCCTCCTTCAGTTTAAGGTCATTCCCCCCATGTCCTGTCACTCTAAACCCTTGTGATAAGTCCCTCTCCATCCATATATTACACAACCATAAATTACAGGATCAGGGCATTTTAAAAAAAATTTTTTTTAAA
>VZRX01001962.1:6773-31814 GCA_013398075.1 Notiomystis cincta
AAGTAATCATGGTCACAGTTAATCAGGACATACCTGACTCCCCCTCAAAACCAGGGAAGACCAGCAGTGGCAGATACAGATCCTATTTCAACTCTATCCTGTATTTAAAGAAAAAAAAAGCTGGGAGCAATAGTTACTACTATTAGTGACACTCAATCAAATGTGCAGTGCTTTGGGCTCCATTATAAATAGGAAAAAAATCATGGTTCATGAAACATGGGGACCACATTTTTTTTTATAATAACTCATCCATTTGTCGTATTTTTTTAAGCTGTAAAAGACCACATTGCAAAACTAGATAATTTTAGATTAAGATAATTACCATGTGGGTTTCAAGAAGTGGGGCAGAACTAGCAGTTTTACAATCTGTTCAGGAAGGAAGGAAGGAAGGAAGGAAGGAAGGAAGGAAGGAAGGAAGGAAGGAAATGTTGGGAAATATGGAGGTATTCTAAGGAACTCAGGAATTTTCTCCTGAATTTTAGGGGCAAGTTTTAAAAAACAAGACTGTAAAATTAAAGGCAATTCATTCCTAGACGTTGAAACTAATTGAATAGAAGAACAAATAGCTTAGCTTAATTAAGTACAGGGGAGCTAGGATCAGAAATCTTAGAGATAGATGGATAGACTTGCAGATGAGTGGTGACTTGCATATTGTCACAGGCAGACAAGCATGAAACTCGAGTCCTTAATTTTTCCTACCAGTAAGAGATTTTGCATTGTGTGGGCACTATGCACTTTCTGATTCTTCCTGTGAATCTCCTGGCAAATTCCAGATTGTCATAATATTCTGCATGATATAAACCTCAATATTATAAATGAGATTACAAATTTCAAAATGTACAACTATAAAAACTAGTCGACTTTGAAAACCATCTACCCTTGCTTATACTGTTTAAATATCCAATGCATATTGTGAAAATCAGACAAGAGAGCAGGCTTTTTATTTTATTTTTTTTTCAGAAACCAGTGCAATGACAGAGATTTATAATCCTCAGGGGAAATTGATGCATCAAATAAAACAAGTTTTACTGAATTAATTAAACACTTCCCATTTATCCATTTTTGTCATTTTTATGTGTACATGTATTAAAGCTGATTGAACATACATACAAACACACACACACATATATATAAATGATATCATTAATATATTCTCCTTTGTTATTTTCGTATCTTTTAATTCTTTTTCCTTGTGAAATATAAATCAAAGGAAAATTGCAGAACATCAGCTGCAAGTTTTTCTGAAAAGTCTCTTACCAAGTCATCCTGAAATTTTTTCTCTCAGATAAAGGTCAAGGACAGAAGGAAGCAGTGAGTATGCAGTATGAAAGCAATCAACCCTTACATTCATTTAAAAGCAGGACACCTTTAAAAAAACATTAAGAGTAGCAGTTTGTCACAAAATCAATGGGTCTGATTCTCTTTTCACTAGCACAAATACAAATTGGGAGTATATCCAAGTTTATGAATGAAGTTTTATTTGCATAAATGTCAATGTATGATGAGCCTAGAGGACAAAATTATCAACTGGTTTCTGTTTGCATAACTCTCTTATGAAAATAAGAGCATATATATGCTTATGTATGTTTAAATTCCACAGTCTATTTTTTTAATCTATATCCTAAAACAAATCCATTTCTGAATGCATGAATTTCCCTCATTATACCATTTAAAAAAAAAACTTACATTTTTCTGAAGTTGAAATTTTTCTACAGCAATTTCTATATAAAAATTATAAAGGTATATTTTCTCAGGGTTTGGATATATTCTAGTTCTATACCTTTTAAATACTGTGATTATAACAATGTACTAAGTTTATAATCAAGTTGTTGAATATAAACCAAAGTATCACTGAAGAAAAGTGATTTTGCCTTTTAAAACTTGCTCCTTTAACCTGGTGCCCCTTCTGTGTGATAGGTTTTCTTCCCATTCCAAGATCAGGCTGTAAATAAAGTTGCAAGGGCCATGCCCTCAGACCATGACAAGAAATTATGGTTTACTGATACACATCTCATGGATTTCTTTAGACCAAAGACATATTGTGATAGGTGCCACGCTCAAACATCCAAACACAATGCTCTAGAACTAAATTGTTCTTAGTAGATGCCTCCAGGTTTGCAAAGACTACTATATTCATAGTCTCAGGGATGTTACTTTGCTGAAATTACTGTCTTAACAAAACCCAAAATTTGAAAATGGTCTTATTGACTTTCCTGGTGTCTGTATAGCTCATTGAGTAGGTGTTGGTTTTGGATTACAGTGAAATTTCTCATGTAAAACTCAGCCTGAAAAGCAAAACTGTTCACAATAATTTTTTTTTTTCTTTCAAGCATAGAAACCAGTAGATCAATGACAGTACAGAATGAGAAATTAAAAAAAGAAAAAAAAAATCCAACTTAAACTTTCCTGGTAGAACTGAACCAAAACTGTTCATATGACTTTGTGGTCAAATCAGCTGTTACAAAAAACCAAACACACAAACAAATAAACAACTCAATGAATTAAAAACAATAACAAAATGATCCATCTTTTAAAAATTAAATTTTAAAAATTAAGTTATTTGCTACAGTCACTCTCTTTTCCAGAAGAAGCTGCCACTCAGAGATGAGGGAAGAGCTTCACACCAACTAACTTCAGAAAAGGAGTGCAGCCAGGGAACAAGAGTAAACATACTGTATCACCATCTGGACCTGACAATGTCTCTGCTGACTGTAGAGGGAGCTGAAAGAGATGACAATTTTAAATTATACATCTCACTTTGAAGCCAAAAATCAGTGTGATGCTCAGCATCATTAGCTGTCACACTACTTCATCATGTCTGGGCAAGATGCACTCATTATATGAGAACATATATGATGACATTCCATTTAAAAGCAATTATGACTGGGCCAGGGTGCTAAATGTACCAATATGAGACATGAAAGACAGTGTTACAAATATGGTTATATTTCATAGTACAGTTCTGTAACACATTAATCTTTTATATGCTCAGGTTTTACAGAAATGATGGAAGTTTAATGGGAAACAATCGCTCCTTTTAAGTTAACTTGAAACATTGCACATCAGTGAGTACAATTTTTACCTTTTCATCTCAATCCAAAACTCAGCATTTTGAAATATCAGATGATTGGAGGTTTGTTTATTTTTTATTAGGTTTTCTTTATTCTTTTTCTTGTGGAGATGGTAGTTTGAGACATCAGAATTAGGAATTCAAGACTTTATACTCTTGTAAATAATTTTTATCTTGATTAAATTTTAACTAAATATGTGTTTGTATGGCCTGTGTGGTCGGCCTAAATATGTAGTAAAACATGAGAGAATCATTGAATATACATTTCCTTACTTCAAAAAAATGTTTATCTTTAAACTATACTGCAAAAGTAGAGTTTCTTATAGATGCTCTATTTTCTCTCCTGAACCTCAAGCAAAGCCATGAAAGCTTATAAATATGTCCTGTCAAAGTCAGCATTAAAGTTAAGTACATCTGAGTTTCTCTGCAGGAATGATGTTTTGGGAATTATCTTGAAATATCCTTTGTACTAGTGGTCCATTGCATTGACCTGAAGTGCCACTGACCTCAGTGAGACTCAGGGAGATGCAGAGTTTCAGCTGCACTGAACTCATTACAGAGCTGTAGGGTAGGAAGTCCCGCTGCTTTCCAAAACTCACATTGCCTTCAGTGGGCCAGAACATTTTTCCCAAAGTATAGGCTCTTCAAGTGAAAACAAACAAGAAAGTAAAGTTTAAAACTTAATCTAAGGATATACTTCACCAACAAAAATATTTTTAATCAATTCCATATTTTAAACAATCTGCATTGAAACTTATTTGTATTTTAATTTCATTAGGTATGGTATATCAGCATTTTTTTTTAAATGGAGAAAAATATCATACACTCAATATTGCCAGGGGTTTTGTCATTTTACTTAATTTGCAAAACAAGTATGGTTATAGGTTACTTTTTAATTTTCTTTTGTGCTTCCACTGCTTTTTAAAATCTGAATTCCAAGTACCTTTCTTGCACATAAAAGGCATTTTTAATATTAATGTAATTCAATGATAATTTATTTTAAAGGTTAAATGTTAGTGCTCACTGAGTTCTTGGTAGGCTTCATGGGGTGGAACAAAACCCATAGCATAAATTTAAAGAAAGATGTACTATTATTTTGATCTGTACACCATTTTTCAATTTAATGCCATTGCATTTAAAAAAACAGCAACATGAATCTTAAGGTGAGAGACATGATCCAACTAAAAGTATAACAATATTGTTCTTGCTCACTTGGTTTTCATTAGTAGTAATTAAATTATTATTTGACATTAACTTTGGAGCATTTTCTTGTATAAAATAGTATTTTAGGAACCTTAGTAAGAATTTTCTCAATGGACATTATTTCAAACATAATTTATCCAACCCTATTCATGCAAAAAGGTTTTAGATTCTCTTAGCTGCAAATAGCTTGTGTTTATCTTGCCATCCTAATAATTTTTCTTTTATTTTCTTAGTGAGCAGGAATTTTGGAACACATTCCCATAGAGGCAATATATAACTGAGATCCCACTACTAAAGTGGTGTTAATCACTGTTATACTGTCCAATGAATTGTAACATTCAGATATTAAACTTTACAGTTTTAAATTCACTGGAAGGTAATATACACACAAGTAAAAAATAACGCCATCCTTAGTCAGAAGAAATGTGTGTAGTGACATTCTCACCTGCTGGTGTTGTATGTCCCCATGAAAACTTCTGCTCCAAAAGGAACTTTACCTCTTGGTCTTTGCAGAACTTTAATTTGGCTCCTATGACGTCTGAGCAGGGTGTCCATTTTCAGTTACCTATCATATGTCTCACTCTTTTTCACAGGACTATCTGGATAAATAATAAAAAGTACGTAGTAAAAGTAAGAGAAATATCTCATAATCATGAAATGCACCTCTTGGTGCTGATTAGCAAGAGAGTACCAAATCCTAGGAAGACAAAGTGCAAACTGGGACTGTTGCCAGTTCATTTTATAATCATTTTATTGCCAGACAAAAGTATGTGTCTACTTTTTTCATGAGAATAATCATGTTGTCATAATGTCTGAAATACAATTGCAGACATTCTCACTGGTTTTGCTTAGTACCCTTCTATTCTTATATGGTCATTTTTAGCCAAAAGATTCATTCTATCTGCCAAAATAGGAATTTTCCATTCACTTCTAGGATAACAGAGTTGCTACTCTGAACTTCAGTAGTGCAAACTTTAAGCTATTGCTGTTCAGGAAGCCATTTAACAGATTATCCTAGGAGTATGCTTATGAGGACTCAGGGGTCCACATATGCTGGTCAGTCTTTGAGAATCCCTTTTAGAAGCACAGGAGGAATTAATTCCATTGTGTCAAACAAGCAGAGCTCAGGACCAGCTTGGCAGGAAAGTCCTCGTGAAGCTCAAGGGGAAGAAGAAACTGCATGATCTCAGGAAGCAAGGGAAGCAAGGCTAGGCTTCACAGGGAGAGTACAGAGTTGTGATTCATTTATGCAGGGAGAAGACATGAAAAGCCAATCTCAGGGTTGAGACTAACCAGTGCTCTGCCAGGTAACAAGGGTTTTGTTAAGTAAGTTATTAGCAAGATGTGGTCTAGAAAAAAATTGGACCTATACTTGATATTGTTCTATGATAAGGTCACACATGGACGTAGCAGTGTGTGTAGTTTTTCTGGATTTTAGTAAGGCTTTTTAATACTGCCCCTGACAGGATCCTTCTAGTGAGTTATCCAGCTACAGGAGGAGCAGGAACTTGGTGCACTGGGTGAAGAACTAACTGAACAGCAGGGCTTAGGGGTTGAATGCACATTAATAAGTTTGCTGATAATACCACACTGGGAGGTGCCATTGTCCCTCTTGAGGGAAAAAAGGACTTGAAGAAGGGTCTAGATAGTTTTGAGCACTGGGCTATGATTAATGGAAATGAATTCCACGATATTTGACAGGATGTTGGATTCTGAACTTAGGAGAAAGTAACACTGGACACTGGGGGCATTGACTGGGGAGCAGCCCTGCAAAGAGGGATCTGACAGTGCTGGATCCAGGTACCAGGCTGGCAGTGTGCCCTGGCAGCCCAGGGGGCAAACTGCATCCTGGAGTGTATCAAATACAGCATGACCAGCTGGTCAAAAAAGTGATTAAGCTGCTATACTCAGTGTTGGTACTGCCTCAATTTGAAGTGAACAGGCTTTCCTTGGAAGTGGTCAGTCAAACTCCCAACCTAGTCAGTGATTAAGAGGCATTTGGACAATACTCTTGATAATGCCCCTTAATTTCTTTTAAATCAGTCAGGCAGTTGGATTATATCTTCCAACTGAAAGTCCCTTCCAGCTGGAAAGGTCTATTCTATTCTATTCTATTCTATTCTATTCTATTCTATTCTATTCTATTCTATTCTATTCTATTCTATTCTATTCTATTCATCTCCAGTCCAAATATGATCCAGAAAAATTTTATGGAGAGCCAATTAAATCTTTCAAAAGATGCAAACTGCTCCTGATTCACAATTAGATTGCACATCTCAACCCTATCACTTGTGTTGGATTAAACAAGAACAGGTGAGCAAGACAAGACAGAAGCTGCACTCAATGGCCAGAATTTCCTTCCAACTCTGCATACTCTCTGATACTAACCTTCTTAATCCAACAGAAAACTATTTTTGATTTACTACTTCCAAAACAGGCCAGACTAACTCTCCAGATGTCATGCCCTTTAGATAGTTGCAGGTGCAGCTATAAAAGTTTGCAAACAGCAGTAGGTAGAAGACAGCAAAATACCCTTTTCAGCAGCAGATTACACTAAAATAAATTGCATATAACAGAAATTCCCTCAAAAGATGCTTTTCAATCTAAAACTGAATTCTTCTGTCACTCTTGGATTCTAACATTGCACTTGCAATGCTTTATACCTGACTAAAGTTATCAGTTATCAGTTATCAGATTTTTTACCACTAACCATGAGGATACATCTAGAACATGTCTGAACACTTTTTCCAGTCCTTTTCCAGCCCTTGTGCTGAGCTTCCTCATTTCATTTGTCAAATTGAAAATTCAGTATTATTATTTTGGTCTTTTCAGTTTGAAAATATATGCAAGACAGACACAGGGAAAAACACCCAAGTTTGAGTGCAGAGATGTGAAACAGTAGTAAAACACTCTTTAGGATAGCTGTTTAACAAAGGAAGTAATACATTTTGGTAGTAATAGTTATTAATTCAAGAAGACAATGAAAATTTAGTGATTTCCCACAAAAATATTGGGTCTTTCAAAATCAACAAAGGTATAAATTTAAAAAAACAATAAATACTCAAGATCATTATCCATAATGCCTTAACAATGTTATTTACAATCTAGCTGTGAAATGAATATGAGCATTATCTACATCATAAACAGACAGGAAAACCAGAAGCACAGGCAGCATATTGAGCTTATTGCTGCCCTTCATACATGTCTTTATATCATTGTGAAATTACTGTCCTATCATTGAAAAATCTGTAATACAGAAGAAGGGGAATGAAAAATGGAATTTCAAATTTAGCATTTGTTACCAAACATTCTCAGATAACAGGCTGAAACTATCTTTCACTAGCTTCCAAGCTGATGGTTGTGTCCCTGTCAAAATAACCCTCAGGAGACATCTCTACTTTTTCATTTTGTGGGACAAGGATATACATTCCAATATTAAGACTGGAATTCAATCTTACCCTGCATCTGACAGAACAGGACCTCATTTTAATTAGACACATCCTGACTGGCAGATGCAGAATGAATCAGGATAAAAACACAAAGCTGATGAGCAGGATTATGAAAAATAAGTATATCTGAAATGTATGTTCAGTGTTTTTATCCATCATCTGTCTTCTTATTTCAGTTCTTCCTATACTACTCTTGTGAGTCCAACAGAATGGAATCAGGCTTTGGTCTCCAAAGGCCTACCTGACAGATAAAACAGTTTACAAAAGGAAACATACATGTTTGTGCCCCTTTAACTTATGTCAGCCTACACAGACTGCCTGTATATTTCACTACTGCTTTAATCCTCAGCTTTAAATCCCATTTAGGGAAGTGATTCCTTAACTCCAGCTTCTGACTTATTCAATTCATTTTTTTCTTACAGAAATTTAATTGGATAAGGCACTATGTTTCCTCTTTAGCACAAAAATGGAACCGACCAACATCTAGAAAAAAAGTTTATCACTCTTCTAAAATCTCTAAGATGACTGACTTTTTGTGTTAGCATCTTATTTGGAAAAATATTAATAATTGCAACTTGTTTTATTTACATTTGTTGATTTTTAGTCTTGGGTTGTTTTCTTTTGATTTTTTTTTTTTTTTGAAAGGCAAAGAGGTTATTTTCTTTTCCTGACAGGAAGCCTTGATTTCGCCTGTGAAACAAAAATGTTTCATGTGAAATGTATAACAGCCCTTCGCATAGACTCGAGACCTCTTTAAACATACATAAGGTCCCTCAGTGATGCCACGCAACAAATTCTAAAGGTCTACTGACCTCTCTGAAAAAATTGTTGATATCTTGTTATCTAAATTTTAAAAGTCATGAAGACAGGTACAGCATACTAATGTACCTTCCTATACACAAAATACTCACTCTTCAGTGGAGTAAACAGCATAGAAGATAATATGCCCTCAGGAGATGTCACATTCAGGCAAGCTACTCCCTGGATAGTCCCATTGCTGTGTCTCTCTCTCCCAGATTTCAGCAAAGTGCTCAGTTTTCCTCTAACAGTTATTGTATTGGGCACTAATTCTGGCCACTGCCTGGCTGCCTGCTAGAAAATCATCTCCTGAAGATACACTGCACTGTCACCCCACAGCTGCTTGTTTGTTCATTACTCAAATCTATCTGTTAATCAGATACTAAGTGCAAAGCTGCAGCATACATGGTAGCAGAATTCTAAATAAAGAGAAAGAAATCCTTACCCCCTCTTCTCCATGTTCTAAAAAACACATTTCCTGAAAACTTTGTTGTGTTCCTCAGCTGTCCTACACACTCCTGTAAGAACTCTATAAAGAAATTTTCTTATTTATGAATTTTCAGGCCTATAGCACGATAATATGATTTCCATCTAAAAGAGTAGTGTAATTGGAGTATTCTTCCTTTTCTGCAGCAATAATCACGCAGTACACAGGACAAGGCAGCAGTTCAAAAAACATAACAAACGTATGCACCATGGTTGAGCACATGCTTTGAGATAAATTTCCCTCATGTAGAAGTAATAATTTGAGAAGTAGCATGCTTTGGCAGTTATCTCAGATGCAATTGCATCAGAGCAGTTACACCGAACCTTTTGCTTCAGTGCATCTCAGTTTTAGATAAACCAATTTGTGTAGACATGCCCCAAGAGGTAACCATATGGTAAGTTTGTGAGGCTACATGAACTACAGAGTAGAAGTCTCAAAAATTCAAGCCATTCCTCAAGTGACAGTTGTGTCTTTATTTTTAATCGTCATCATTACCTGCATCATCAAATGCTCCAGGCTTCAGGTGCTTCTGCTTGATTCTATGCTGCTGTTTGATGTTATTTGTACATGTAGAGCCATGTGTAAAGGAAGCTGAGGGACAAATAGATACTTAATTTAAATTAAGGGACTTAAATACCTGTTAGTTTCTTGTTATTAACATTCGTGGCTTTGAAATAATCACCTCCCTTTTATTGAAGCAAAAAATAAAATGCAATTAAAAAAATTGTCTGGCCTTTAAATCAACCACATCCAGTGTAGTCCAGTAGTTCTGAAAGAGATTCTTCACACATCATTTAAAAGACACCATTCATTTCCTTGACTGGCAGCATCTCTTTTCAAATTCTGTGTGGGTTCCTGTATCTCTGTGACGTATAAAAGCAAAAAGGATAGGATAAGAAATCAAGGGCTTTTATATTTTGACCTTGATAAGAATTACATACCGTATTCTCTAAAGCTTCAGAAACTGTAGTTTTTACAATTTCCTCTATTTTTGGAAGAATAAGTTGCAGAATTTAAAATGCAATTCTTAACTATGAAAGCAGTCTGAAAGAAACAGATTAATGTGGTCACAAAATTATGGCAGGAGCACTCATGACAAATTTATGGAAGGGATTCCTGAAGTCATATTTTAATAAATGGGGGAACAAACTAAGAGTTTCTTCTTTGAATTTTCAGATATCCAACGTTTTTATTATCTCTATGGTTTAAAAAAGACACTATATCTTTTCAATTGTACACTAATCCTAAATCTCAAAGTATCTATCAGTGTGATTTTCAGTATTAATCTCAGGAAGAAAAGGAGGAGTTCTTGAGTTCTTCCACCCTAAGACTAAATTTGTTTTCTAATTCTTGTGTGTTTTCATTTTCCTCCTTCTCCAGACACTGGTTATTAGTCATGCTTATGAAGAATATGGATAGATCTGATCTGATTATTCTTTCCATGTTCTTTGGATTGCTATTCTGAAATAAAAGAGAAAGTTGTTAATCCCCAGCTCAAATTGCCACTTGGGTGCCACTTTGCCCTCTTCTGTAGCACAGATTTTGTGATATCCTAAAAGTATCTTGGAGTTTTTGTGAACAGATTCCATTCTGAGATAGAATACCTCTGAGGCTCATAAGGTTTCTGCTCTCTTCCTCTAGCTTAGTGTGGTTTCTGGTACTTTACTGCAGGTCTTTCATTTGCCTCCAGGGTACAGGAGTTTTTTATGCACCAAGAAAGGTGGCAGCATCTATCCCAGGTAGTCTGGAGAACATGCTTAACAAAATTCTTGTTTGTTGGTTACTTGCAATGAAATAGACTAGACTTCATTATCTGAGAGACTCCCTTGTAACCCTTTCTTCCCAAACTCCTTTTTTCTCATTGTAAAAGAGATCAGTCTACTACTGGAAATGCAGAACACAGAAGGAGGGAACCAAAATGAACAGGAAAATTGAGAACACAGAAAAACAGAAACTAGATGGAGAAAAGTGATCTTAGGTATGTGAATGTTATATCTTTCAGTAATTTATAAATTCATAGTATTATTTATGATGCAGACCAAAGCAAATAAAAATAGCTGATATATAATGAATAATTCCTCAGAAATTAGGAAGAAATCTTTAATTGAAGAGTTGTAATTTTTTTCTATTTTATTTATTTTTAATATCTTAAAATGTTTAATTCAACATATGCAAATAAACCTTGTGGTATAAAAGAGTTGATATGAAATGGCAATTTTTTCAAGGTACTCATAATGTCTTAGGTGGTTCATAGACCATTGCTTAGAAAACTGAATGATATATATGAGTGTTCTTATATATATCATGCATCAGTTGAAACCAAAAAATTATATCTCCCTATATAAGAGATATAATTATCTCTTATATAGATAAGATAGAGTATTTGAAGAGATGATGCTAAACATCAGTAGCAATTGATTAATGGGACTAGCAGACCATATCAAATTGGGTTTTTTAAGTCAGATTCCTACCTCCTTCTCAAAATTTCAGGTATAATTCTATATGCAATTTCCTGAAAAATACTTTTTTCACAGAATAGGGTAAAAATGTATCCAAATGTCTTCAGAACTTAGCATTTCACAAAACAGGAATAATGATAGAATGTGTGATAATATTATTTTTTATTCTGTTTTAGCTACCAATATTCAAATTGTATACACATATAACTGCTGCAAATTCAATATTGTAGGATTATACAGACTTTTTCCAGGAAAAAATGTGTTTGTGGTAGTAAGAAATCTGATGGAAAAAGGAAATTTCATAGTTCTCTGAGTGATAAATCATTGATTTAGACAACAAAATACTTGTGAGACATCTTCACATGTAGACAATATGAAAATATGTATTTACATATGAAGTTAAGTATTGTGCAAACCCCTGTCCTTGATCCTTACAATAAAAACAATGGCATACCTCATAAATATAAAATACATATTCATAAATAACAATGATGATGTACCATGTTTTTAAACATCTGACAGACTATGGCTGGTGTTCTACAGGTCTTCATATTTCTTCCACTTTCCAGTTGAGGTTTCAGGTCTGGAAAATTTATGGAAAATTTACCACTTTCTGTTGTCCAGTAATTTCCTGTTATTAATGAATGAAAGCAAGAATGAAGTGAAATTATGAACAAGCTTAGATGCAAGCCCAGAATTGCAATCCCACAGGTAGATGATGCTGTTTCTCACTTGTAAGGAGGAAAAGACTGAAGCTGACTTGCAAAGTTTATAAAAATACTGTAATTGGCATACTGTGGGGCAAAGCTGAGGTGCAAGGATGTCATTTTGTTAGAGGTAACTGACTCCTTAAGAGAGCACAGGCTAAAATGCAGCATTGTGTGGCAGTAACTGCTTGGTGGTCTTTGATGGACAAGTCAAAGTCAGTTTATCAACACAGGAGATAGAAAAATCCCATTCTTGTCTCCCTAAACTCTTTTTCCTTTTTGAAAGCTTATCTTTCCTACTGAAAGTTCAACATACTTCTTGACTCAGACTTGAGTATATCCAGAATCAGTACTAAAGAATGTTCAGTGAATTTACTGAACATCAAGAAAATCAAAGCAAGCAATATGGAAGTTACAGGAGGTAATGCCCTGCTCACAGCAGCTGAACACTTAAGGTCTGAAAGCAAATTATGGTCTATGGGAACTGGAAGAATTTCTAGTGCTCTAGACTGATATGTTCATGTCATATGGAGACTAAATTTATAAATTCTCCCATGTTATTTATATGGCATATTCACCATGTGATTATTTAGCTACCTAGTTCACTCCTTGGTCCTTCACTTGGCTGTATTATATAATATCTCATCCCCTTTTGATACATGCCAACCAGTTTCCTTCAAAATAAGTTTTCATCAGGTTGCTTCTGGAGATGATTCAGACCTGAGGGTTCTTCTAGTAAACAGTGTCCACCAGACTTTACATCTTTACCCTGAAAAGGTCTCTAGTTCTGTTTCAGCAGCTGAAGTACCAGTCTCATTTTTGCCTTCATGTGATAGGCAGGCAGAACATTACCCTGTGAGTTACTCTGGTTGGCTGTAACACAGCCTTCCACTTATTTCAGATACTCTACACATACACATGTACACACAAATTATTTCTTAGGACCCCAGGAGGATCGTATCAGATGCAGGAGAAACCTTTAATCAAATACTATATCATGTGACCAATTCACCACAAGAAAATATTATCTTTGATCAGTTTGGACATCACTATTTTTAATACTAGGAACACTTTCTGTAGAAAACATGCAAAGACACACTGTCTTCTATTATCTCTCAATAAATTTTCATATGCAACTTTCATAGAGATCTTAATGAAAACTCAATTCCTGAATTTATTTCTTGAAATAAATAATCAAGTAGAGTTGCAATAAAAACTGAACTACTGAGAAAAGTTCTATTTGAGGTCAATGCCTCTTAGAAGCCTGAAAATCTTCAGAGCATGGAGGAAGTATTAAGATTCACTTAAATTAGCATAATCCCTAGTCACAAATTGTTAGATTTTTTTTTATCATAGAATAATAGAATCATTTAGGTTGGAAAAGAGATCATAGAGTTCAAGCCATTGACCCAGTTAGAATCATTTAGGTTGGAAAAGAGATCATAGAGTTCAACCATTGACCCAGCACTGTCAACTCTACCACTGAACCATGTCCCCAAGTGCCACAGACATGTCTCTTAAATACCTCCAGATATGGTGAATTCCCTGGGCAGCCTGTTCCAATGTTTGACATTCTTTTTAGTGAATAAATTTTTCCTAATATCAAATCTAAATCTCCCCTGGTGCAAATTGAGGCAATTTCCTCTTGTCACATCACTTATCACTTGAGAGAAGTGTCTGACCCCCACCTAACCACAACCTCCTTTCAGGGAAATGTAGAGAGTGATAAGGTGTCCCCTGAGCCTCCTCCAGACTAAACAATTTCAGCTCCCTCAGCTGAATTTCAGTTCTCCTCCTAAGACTTGTGTTCCAGACACTTTACCAACTTCATTGTCCTTCTCTGGACACCCTTCAGCACCTAAATGTGAGGGGCCTCAAACTGAGCCCAGTACTTGAGATGCAGTCTCAGCAGGGTCAATTACAAGGAGACAATCACAAGTAAAACATTCTTAATTAAATTATTTTCTGTAAAATTGAGTGTATTTGGAACCTGTGGTGAATATGATGATTTAACAAGTTCTCTTCACTCAGATAATGCAGTGCAATAATTTGAGTTAAACCCAGCTATCCTTGATGTAGGATTAAGACTCTGGTCAATTCAAGGATATTACCTTTTTCTCCAAATCTTCCCAGTGTTTTTTCCCCAGATAAAACAAGCTATGGCACAAACCATCTTGAGAACTGACATTAATAATAAGAATGGAATAGCAGCCAGCTGTCACACCATATTAGATCAGATCTGTGCCTCTACTCCCTCTGGGATATGTTCTGAATCATAATTAGTACATAATCAGTTTGTGGTTTTAATTGAGTAAAAGCCAGGTAGCCAAGAATCACAAAGAAAAATGTTCTTGTTCTTGAACTTTAAAAAACAACAAAAGAATGAGAACAGTGCTCAAACTGGCCTTCTGTCTGGTAAATGAAAGTCACCAGTTGCTGATGAAACATCTAACAATTTTTTCAGGCTCATTCAATATGGTATTTATCCACACCTTTCAGAAAGCTGTAATTATAAAAACTGAGCTCTTTTCCTCAAGAGCTGTCAGTAACATCATAAAAGGAAATAGAAGCAGACAGTAATTATTTAAGTATGCTATTTTTTTTCCAGGAATGAAAGGAAAATACAGGATTTTGCTACTATTTTGAAAAGTCAAATTGGCAACTGGGAAAAATGGAGAATGCATTAGGTGTCCAAAAGAGTCTTAGGGCATTATAATGAGTTTATTCCACACTAGACTTAACATATATTGGTCACCTGCCATTTAAACTATACATTAAGAAATAAAAGGATTATATTCTATTAATTTAAAGTCTAAATTCATTAAAAATTCTTGAATATCTTCTGATCAAAAAATAGGAATTTCAGGAGGACATTGCATATGTGGAACATAATGAATTTAATGTGAACAGTGACTTTTTTATTCCCTAGCTTCATGACCTTTTTTTAAAATCTCAAAACCTATAACACGAATCAAAATAATATAATATACACTAAATGTTTTAGTGTTTCCCAAGAAACTTATTAATTTTCAATGTTGCAAAAATACCAGTAGGTGTCTCTATTGCTCCATTATTTCCAGAGGCTAAAAAACATAAATCCAAATCAAAAGTGACAAAATAAACACCACCACCACCACCACCACCACAACAAACCACACCCCACAGCAACCACCACCACTGCCCTGCATCACAACAACACAGCCTACAGCATTTCATATCTGGAAAAGACACATGAAGCTTACAGAGAAAAGCAGATGATGCTATGGTTCTTCTCTTTTACCTTACTCTTTTCCTATGGGAAGTAAAGGGTTTACATAATGTTATGTCATTTTTATTACAGTTTTCTTACCATTGCCATTTGGATTATAATTATGAAGTATTTCAGTTTGGCTTGTTTTCCTGGAATTTTTTATTCCTTGTTTTCTGAGGAGAAGTTTGTATCTCATGAAGGCTTGTGTGCCAAAGCCACATTTGGAGACATCTCTCCTCACGGTCATACTCATCTCTAAGGCCTCCTTCTAGTTTGGTTTTCACATAGCAAATCATCAGCAATTATTTTTTTCACTTTTAAAGATTAAGCTTTGATAAAGTTCTCTGAACATCTAAAGGGCTTGTGGCTTAAGAGTATTCATAATTACTCAATCTTTACACTACCTCTATGAAAAACTTATTCCTTATTAGTGCCAGAAAATAAAGAGTTGCTAGAATGACGAGGGCACAGTTCTTCTGAAGAAATTCTGTTTGAGGAATGAACAAGAAGCAGCACTCAGTGCCACCACAGTGTCAATAAATTTATCATCACTTTAAAAGAAATGAAAAAAATCCTAATAAAAATAAGGTAGATAAAATGGAACATAGTTGCTTTGTTCTAAATAAGCATGGTTGAAAGTCCTGGCCAGAGCACAATGATGCACTTTTTCTACACTCTTTCTCAGCTTCTTTTAGACCAGATAGATCCCCTGAAAACCTAAAATACTGTTAGAAACTACAGAGGAAAAGAGAACAAAAAAACTGAGAACAACTTATATTGGGGGAAAAAAGGTTAAATGTGCCTCGATACAGCATGAAACTTCAAGAGGCAGTTTAAAAATAATCCAAAAACCCTATTGAGGCTCAGGGCAGCACTATACTCTTACCTTCCCTTTATTCTGTACATCTGTTTTTGTCTACCTAGAAGTAGTCTGCTTGAATAGAAAGCAGAGGCACCCCAGATAGTATTCATGCTGTAATATTGCATTTGGAGTGTTCTCTAAGAAAACAGGGATAATATATTTATTAGTTAAATATATGGGTTCTTGTTAAATATTTGTATTGGTGCTTGGGAATACTATTGAACTCAAAGGCATTTTTTATCACGGAGTATTTCAGGATAAGGTCTACTGGATACAGTTACTGTCTCCAACTCTTTGTCATTGATATGGCACAGTGAAAGTCAAATGTCAAAAAATCAGCAGTGATAGAAGACAAAGAGTATAAAGAACAAAATATAGCTTAATCTCCCTCACACATAAAATCACATCCTGAATTAATTTAAATGTTTTACTTTGGTGAAAAATGTCTTATTCTTAGCTTCTCTTATTTGTGAAGTCATTTAGATACTTTTTTTTTTAATTCCTTTCTTTTTTCTTTTATAACTAGAGAGAAAAGGAATAGAGAAAGATCCTCAGAAAGAAACACAAACATAAAATTACCTTAAATACAGCTACATTTGCCTATATGTCAAATACCTAAGTTTTAACAATTTGCTTACATGAGACACATATAATTTAAATGATGTGTGGATATAGCATACCATAAGCAAACAAAGCACAAAACAATGGAAGAAAGAAGATTCAGGATCAGTTAATAGCTGGGGACAAAGTTAGTGGAGCTTTAAAGTCCACTCAGTCTTTTTAAATCATAACACAGTTATCAAAAAATGTGATAGTCAGTGACATTGCTCCACAAAGTCTCAAATGTTTTTGCTGCCTCCAGAAAGTTTGAGCACTCAGGTTCTCATTTGGTGAACTTGTGATTTTTAGCAGTACCTAGTATAGCTTGCATTTGATTTTGACTGACACCATAACAATATAAAATATTCTCATTCTTTTGGCATAATCATAGATGCTATTAGGAATAAATAGCATATATATGGATATTTATTATAATAAAAAAAATTCTTCGTATTTAAAATGAGTTGGGTTTTATATATTCAGACTCACATACAAGCTCCTAATGAACTCATATGATAATAAACTGGAATTATCTCTGCCTCTTGAATTATACAGCAATATGTCTCACCTTAACAATTGAGTTAGATTCTGAGACAGCTTTGAAATAAAAAAGGCCTTGAAATCATCATCTTAAGGTACTACAAATATAAGAATATAGTCACATTGTTTCTTTTATTGCTCAGTCCATGAAATGAAAGTCAAATTTTTCAAATATAATTTATCTTAATTATCACTTTCTACAAAAATATTTTTACTAGAATTATACAAAAGAATCTTATTTCCATAAAAAGTGGGAATATATTATGTTTTAAAGCAGGTGAACATAAATCTTTCTTAACATTTCAAAGAGTGTCAGGCAGGATGACTCTTTTCAGATTGTGGTAAAAAAAGTAGTTAAGATATAGAACCTCTGAAATAAGCATTCAGGACTTTGGAGCCTTATGAAACTATAAAGTGTACTGCAACAAGTCTATAAATTTCTATTCCTAGTTTTTTATAAGTGTCCTGTGTCTTTATTAAACAGGAGATCCAGCATTTAACAGCTATATAGAATTTTATTCTAGAATGGGAAAAATATATGCTGTCCTTATAATGTACAGATGTGACTGTACAAACATATACACTACATGTAGAAATTACTTCCACAGCAGAAGTATTTACTTTCCTTTAGAAGGGCATTGTTTATCTATATCTACATTTATTCACACAGAGAGAAAATAATTACTTCAGTAGTTAACTTCATAGTTAATATTCAATATAAAATGGAACACATTATTATTTATTTAATACATACAGCAGCTGGAATGTACAAGCTTCTCTTTCCATATCTTGCAAAAATTTTTGTACAATGATAAAAACAAAAGGAATGCTGAAAAAGCAATGACTAAACTTGAAGTACTGTTTTTTTTTCCTTCTGAACCTCACCTTTGCTAAAATAAGCATATCAAAACAACTGAGTCCTTTAAACTCCTATTGCATTTATTTTACAATTTATGAAGTATCTGACTATATAGAGAATCATGGAATTGATTCTCCATCTATCTAGGAAGGGACCTAAAAGATCCTCTAGTTAAAACTCCCCAGCCATGGGCAGGGCTGTCATTCAACAGACCAGAGTGCTCAGCACCTGAATATTCAACCTGGCCTTGAATACTCAAGGATGGGACATCCACAACTTTCCTGGGCAGTGTGAACCAGGGCTTCACCACCCTCTGAGTAAAGAATTTCTTCATAACATCTGATCTAAACCGTCCCTCTTTCAGTTTAAAGCATTGTCCCTTGTTCTGTCACAATCTGCCTGTGCAAAAATCTCCCTCCTTTTTGTAAGCTCCCTTCAAGTATGGAAATGCTGCAGGGAGATCTGCTGAGCCTTCTCTTACCCGTGCTGAACAACCCCAATTCCCTCAGTTTGTCTTTGTAGGAGAGGTGCTCCAGACTTCTGATCATCTTCAAGGGTCTCCCTTGGATCTTCTCTTATAGGTCTACATCTTTCTTGCACTGAGGACGTCAGGTCTGGATGCAATATTCCAGGTGGGATGTCACAAGAGTAGAGCAGACGGGCAGAATCCCCTCTCTAGTCCAGCTGGTCGCACCTCTTCTGATAAGTTGGGTTTTTTGGGCTTTGAGTCCACACTGTTGTCTCATGCCATGGCTAATCCACCAGAACCTTCAAGTCCTTCTCCACAGAACTGCTGTCAATGACTTCTCCCAGTCTGTACTCATGTTTGGGACTGCCCCAATCCAGGTTGAGCACTCTGCACTTGGACTTGTTGAACGTCGTGAGATTTCCACAGGTCCACTTCTCATGCTTGACCAGATGCCTCTGGATGGCATCCTTTTCTTCCATTCTTCAGCTATGCTGTGCAGCCTTGTGTTATCTGCAAACTTGCTGTCACTTCATGGAAACCTTTGCAGAGTTCAGTCTTTCCTCTGGAAATACCCTGCAGCCTGTGAGGTTGTAGTGTCAGAGTGCATGTAGGCAGCAAGAAGGGAATCAGCTCCATGAATCCAGACTGTCACATCTCTAAGGGAAAAAAAAGAAAAAGGAACTGATTGCAGAATGAAGTACAAAAAAAAAATCCCCCCAAAATAAACAGAAAAAAACCCAAACCAAACAAAAACCCATCAAGCCAAACTGCAGAGGGCAAGGCAACAAGATGACCTTTTGTGCTCTTAACTGTATGGATTTAATTCAAGAATGAAGGACACTGAAAACTTTTAAACTAAAAGTCAAGATAGAAGGTAACAGTTTTCCCTGCAAGTTCTTTGTGTAACTAAATGTGTCCTTGCTAACTTTAGAAAGAACTTCTGTGACATTTACTCATATGAAAGCATTTTTACTAGATTTCAGTTTTACATAAAATATTTAAAGTTAGAGAAGTTAGATGATGAGAGATCAAATTTAGTGTAACAATAGCCTGGAAATATTCTAGAAAAATTTATGGAGATGGATAACTGACTGACAGTGCTGTTAATGTGTGTGGCCACTGCTGCAAGACTGTTTAACTCTTCTTGTTGGGAGGTAACAAGGCAGGATGTGACCAGCAGATCTTGCTGCAAACTAGTAGGTATTTTAATCTTCAAAATACTATGTAGGTCGAGTAACATTTACTGTTCAGCTTTACCTCTGAGGCTCAAAACATTGTTCTGAAAAGGCACACTGTGCTAGGATTAAACCCATGATCACAATGATCACTTTTCAGGAGGCTGGATGCATGAAAGGGGCTCGCTTCAGTGAAGCCACAATTGTGAAGTATTCTCAGCTTTTACCTGCCCCAGAGGTACCACTCTTTCAGAGGTGCCTCTTCAGAACTACTTACTACTAGTCTGAAATGTGACAAAAATTGCTGATGACAAAAATTGCTGGTTGTTGCACAGTCTGAGAGCTGATCCCATTCTTAAGTTAATTGCTGACTTGTGTTTTCTTTCCAAAACTCACAATCAGCTGTTTTTCAAAAGGAGAAGATGAAAGGGATACACAGGGACACACAGAAGACGTCTGCAGTGTTAAAGGGGATGTACAAATTATGCAATAGAGGTAACAAATTCTGCTAGAAATGCTAAACAAAAATGTTTCTTGCCATGTGTGAGTATGCAGATTTGGACATGGATGAGCTGTTTGGCTGCCTTTAATGTGGCTACTTGTTTCACATGAAATTGTATTATGGGATATGTTATTAGGAAGCACTGAGTTTGATATCTCAACCTTGAGTGTTAATATTTCATGGTTGTATTGAGATCTACAAAACATCAACAAAATCCCTACACCTACATTACTCATAACAGTTTAAATAATATGCATTATGAAATATTACTTTGATTTTTACTGTTTTTGAAAAGTAATTTGGGCTAGGCTAATACATAAAAAGTTATCATGAGATAAAGATGTTTACAAAATATACAGTGTAAGAAATATTTAATATCTTTTTAACTACAATACAACCTATTCTTTTTACTTCATCTGATTTCAGGTACTGAATTTTCTTCCTTATTTATTTTATGGGGCCCTCATCTTCTGTGTTTTGGGTTCTTTTTACTATTATTTTATTTATTTTCTGTAACAGTTTTGAGACAATTCTGTTTTTTGTGGCAAGGTGAATGATGACAATATCACATGGGTACTTACCCAATTCCATTAGCAAGTTGCTGCCAGCACAGTATCATTAACTTTTCTGGTATTACACTCATTTTGTATTTTTTAGCATTTTATCAAGTTTGTGGCAATCATATTGTGCTTTTGTTGCCTAAAAAATACCATAGTGTCAAATCAAAACTTTTCTGAAAAACAGACTAGCTGATCTATCCAGAATAAGAGAGATGTACCAATTCCATCTGTAAGAAAGTCTTTGCTCTTCTGATAAATTAATACATTCATGAGTATGTCTCAATGACTTGTAACATCCTCTCTAACAACAGTAATAATTATTATAATAATCAGATACCAAAAAAACCCCTTTTATTAGCAATCAGATTACATGACTAACTCTGTAAAGACAGAAACTTTTTTTTTTTTACTTGACCAAACACTTTCAAAGGCAAAAATCTTTGCATTGTTTATTTCTTTCTTCTGGATTTTTCAAAGATAATGAAAATGGTGGTGTCTGTTTTGACTGTTGTGGATTACATTACCTCAAGAGAGGAACCATGGTCTTTTTGCAATATAAATTACTACCTTCAAGTACATGGGGTATTTCTAGCAACTGTCATTTTTTATAAATAGGAATTTTTATTTAAAATATTTTTCAGACAGAAGCTTGAGTCTTCAGACATTCATGAGCAGGAAGTGAATAATTCTTTAACAGCACAAGATAAACACATTTTTTGAAGAATTTAAATACTATATTGTGTCAATGGACAATGTGAATTATGCTCCAAAAAAACCCCTTCATGTTGCCAACAGATGAATTAAAAAAAAAAAAAAACTTCAAAAAATCTGCATCTTATAATAATTACAGGCTAATTTTAATAAATAGAATAATCATAAGAATAATCTGAGGCATTATTTTATAGTATTTATGAGTGGAATTCACCAGCAGTTATCTTCATCTCAAGCAGTGTGTTCGACTTGTCTTTTTACTTGAAGAAATCAGCATCTCTGAGCTACAATACTTGTATTTTAGAGTTTGGAAAACACTTCTTCTTATTAATTATGAGAATCAGGGGAGGTTTAATTTTATTTTTGAAATATAAGTGTTGGGGAAAATCCCCTTTTGTTTTGATTTAACATTTTACATTGTGCTCTTTATTTCCTTATTTGTTTCTTTTCTTGTTTATTTTGTTGGGTTTTCTTGGTTTTGTTGAATATAATTAGAATTAATAAATTACAAAATTCCCTTTTACAGAGAATGATAAAAATGAAATCTAGTTTTAATTTTGGTCATTCTTCTTCTCTTAATTAACTGCTGTCTGCTGATCACTTAAAGCTTAGGAGATAATTTTTGATACTATCTTTTCCATTTGCTTTCTCATTTATTTTCTGTCCAGAATTTTTTTCTAGAAATTGTCAAGGTGATTTTTTCCAGTAGCAAGGAAGTTGGGAGGAAAGAAAAGAATTCTCCCAAACTTCATGTAAGAATTTTCCTTGAAAATTGCCTATATGTTACTTCCAAAAACTTGGAATGGAAGTAGATTACTGAATGCATATGAAAGAGATTATTAGTTTTATCCTTATGAGAACAAAACAGTAAAACAAGAATGAATGTCATTCAGAAAAATGTAATGTTTAGGAAAAAGAAAGAAAATGGGAAAAAAAATATAAGCAAGGCAACAGAGGCTGAAGAGGACATCCTGCTAATGTGCAAGATTGTTCTGCAAATAACAAAGCTATTTTCTTTTCTATTCACAAGCAGTTTTGGCAGTTTCCTGACAGACAACATTGCATTAACCGCTTTTATCATAGGAAAGGAAAATGACAATGTTGATATAGCACTCAGAAGAGGTGATATCTTGCAAGGACAATATCCTGCTTTTATTCATCTGCACAGGAGAAAAATATATTAGAAGTCCTTCTAGTACATGGAAAACAATCAAATATTGAAGCTCCACTGAAAGATGTATTTCTGGGCAGAACTCCTCCCCCTCTTCCATGAAAAAAAACCATGAATAGCTGAAAAGTCAGAAAAATGAATCCTGCAATTCCTGGCTCAATATATAAATAAGACATAGCCAACAGTCTTAAGGCCCCAGCTAAATGCTGCCATCTAATATTTTTCAGTCCTAAAGCTAGACTAGATATTTAGTGAGGACATTGGAGTAGAAAAGATGATGTATCTCAGGATTCTTATTAAAGCTGTGTCAGGGGAGTTTTAGGTTGGATATTAGGAAAATGTTCTTCCCCCAGAGGGGATTTGGGTGCTGGAAGAGCTTCCCAGGGAAGTGGTCACAGCACCAAGACTGACAGAGCTTAAGAAGTGTTCAGACAACACTCTCAGGCACACGGTTTGACTCTTGGGGATGGTGCTGTGCAGGGCCAGGAATTGGACATTCATGATCCTTGTGGGTCACTTCCAAATAAAGATATTGTATTATTCTGTGATTCACTACTAGAAACTTTCTAGTTTTAAAACTTGCAGTTTGAATCCAGTTGATATCTCTTTCAGAAGCTTATATATGCTATGTTTTGATCCCTCAACCAATTATTTAGAAGCTGCCTAGGTAAATAGTTTTAATTTTTAGAAGTTGTTCCCAACTCATACCTATGTGTTTCACATTATCATAGAAATAGAATAAGATAATTATTATAACTGGTCTCTGAGGTCTTCCTCAAAGTCTTCTGAACACTGAATTAGTCTCTTGTGCTAAGTTCTGAAGTGTTACCTGAACATCTGCAGCCTACAACAAAGCCACACACTTCTGCATATCTCTTTATTTTCCTTCTAGCGCTACTGAACATCAAAATAATCTTACTTCTGTTAATTCCTGAAACTTGTCTATAAAATCAATCAGACACTGAAGCAGCAAGAAAGTAAAAGGGGATTTGGAATTTACTAGAAATATACTTGGAATAATTCTGTGAATTACTAGAAAAAGATTCTTTGCCAGACTTTAAGAAACAGTAGAGTCAAAGTAAGGTTAAAGTGAAATTGATCAAAGAAAGAAATATACCAAGAGGTTTTAAGAAGGACATTGAGACCATCCTCTTCCTAGAAAAAAAAAATCTAAAAATTCATAGACAATTTTCTCTGTGTTTTGACTTTGCTTACAAAATTATAATCTAAAAGTGATATTCAAGTGGAGGTGTATACTCCAGTGAAGTATATTAGAAGACTATGCTAGGCACTCAATAATTCTGTGACACCAATGTTCGTCGCAGAAATCTTTAGAATAGAATTCTACTAGAATGTTATTATTTTCTGACAAAGAAATAATATAAATACCTAAGTTACATATTGGTTAAAACTTTTGATTATTGGATATATTTCTCACAGAATAATTCACAGTACACATTTTTCAGAATTATTTTTTATATTATCTCTTTAAAACTTAATGCAAAATTTTCTTTTCTGAAAATTTTAAAGAATTTTTCAAGTCATTTGTGTGTCTTCTGTTTGCTCCAAGTAAATGGCAAGATCTTCTTAACAGCAAAACAAATCAAATACAACTGGAAGAGTTATCTAGTAGAATTGGAGAAAAATTCAGTTAAGAATTCTTGTATTCGAGTTTATACTTAATATTATGACAAGTATAGTTTTAAGTACCTTCCTTTGGTGACTGAATTCAGAAAATATTTGTTTCAGACATTGAGAAGAGTAATGAATCCAATGTCCATACGTTTCTTGTCTATTAATTTATTGATTTCATTAGATGTATGCTACAGATTTTTATTTTTTTAACAGCTAATTAAACTGATTAATTAAACACTCAATATTTTCATCTAATATTTTGGGGAATGGTGTGTAATAGTTATATTATATCAAGAGAAATTATTTGACAATACCCTAATAAACAAAATGCAAGTGAAATATATTAAATACAGCTCTGAAGGATTACTATTACATATGCTAACACTATTCTTTAAGACTTGTGTTTGCCTAAATATTTTCTTTCTGTGGGGATACATTAGTATTTTCTTTTCTTTTTCTCCCGAAATTTAGCTTCTTTTCCTCAAAACTAAAATTTAATAATTTTTTAAAAATATTTATTTAATGTTTTAAAAT